>ML843855.1:37776-54295 GCA_009831015.1 Picea engelmannii | reverse complement strand
CACAGCAGCACTTTCAAAGACCGACTATGATGACAGTGCAGCAACAGGTAGGCGTGCAGCAACCAGCAAGGGAAACAACTCTTTCATTAGAGTGATTCTGAAATAGTATTCTGTTTATCAACTATTCAGTTATTCTCCAGTATTCTCTTTATCAACTATGAATTAAGGGGTGAAACAGGACCAAATTCTCTGTAAAAGGGTGATAGGATGTAGGTGAAGGCGATGAACAATGAAATACCTGAATGAGAGCACAAGATCTGTTTAAAGGGGTTAAAACCCGATACCCGGGAGCACACAGGAAGAAGGAAGGCAACCAACCCGACATAGAGAGCCTCAACCCTCTATTGCTTTCGAAATCAGCGCTGGTTCCCCATAGGCGTTTACATAACAAATTGGGCCCAAACCTAGTCAGACGAAATCAATAGGAAGCTGGTAATTACGCTGTTCATTGAGTTATGCGATCGAAGGAAGCACTCGCTCTCACACCGAAAAGGAGTTATGCGATCGAGCTCGACTACGTCATCCCTAACCTCCATCCCTAACCTTTAGTTTACCCTTTCTCGACCATGAACATCTAAGTAGCCATAGCAAGGGAAATAAAAAAAAAATTGGGACCGCCCTCTAAGCCCAACTCTTCCTCACCTTGAACGATAGGGTACACGTACCGTGAGGGAAAGGATGTGAGCTATACTGTAGGGAGATCATATTCCTCAGTACTTCAATACTTTATTATCATCCTTTTTCACCTAATGTTGATGATTTTTTTTATCACCTTTTATTACTCATTAAACACCATATTATTTTTCAGTTATTAAATACTTAATTTAAAGGTTATTTCTATTAATTTATTAATTTATCCATTTCTATGAGTTATCTCCTTCAACTATTACTTACCATTCTCATTCTTATACCAGCCTCTCCATTATTCCTACAGTTTTTAAATTATGAGTATTAAGTTTTATAAATTTTGTGTAGCTTATTAGGAATTAACTTTAACATATTAATTAATAATATTATATGAGTTAATTTATTAACTTATCCATCTTTAGGAGTTATCTCTTTTAACTATCACTTATCATTCTTAGCTTATAAGTAATTAACTTTGACATATTAATTAACAATAATATTATATGATTATCAATTTTTTAGATTTATTAAGCTTTTTTTTTAATTTTTTATTTTTAAATCATGAGTATTAGGTTTTATAAATTTTATATAACTTATAAGTAATTAACTTTAACATATTAATTAACAATAGTAATAATAATAATAATAATCCTCTGCCCAGTGAACTGGTAAAGTCTATGGAGGTATACATACCCTACTCTCCTTTGGATTTGAACTTGTGACCTCTTAAAAGGAAACACATGTTCTTAACCATTAGACCCACTCAAGTTGTATAATGAATACCAATTTCTTAGATTTACTAAACTTTCTTTTCTTAATTTGCTATATAAGAAGTCTCAACGACAAGCACATGAGTGAAACTTATATTGAAAATTGATGTGACATTGTAATAATATGTTACAAACAGTGCTTATTGAAATACTAAAAAATAAATATAAAGAAATAATGACTTTTAATGTCTTTGAACCAATTGAATCTCTACTTATAGTTCCCCTCCATTGTTTTTGTTCGTTCTCTCTCCATTGTTTTTTTCATTCCATCTTGTAAGATTTTCTATTTGAAAGTTCATAGTATATTTCAATAGAACATGAAAATCACGGAAGTGTGCTTTGATTTATTCCAATTTTTTTTAACTTGAACTCGACAAAAGTCCTAGGAGAAGGCATACAAATGAATGGAGATTTTGAAGAGTTTAATTGCATAATATTTTAACTTTTATATCGATTAATGAAATGTCTTACCAATTGGTAAAAGAAGATATGTGAGAGTTTCTGAATTTTTCATTAATTCAACGTGCAAAAAGTCATATGAGAGTATAAGCGATTGAGTTCAATGTTAATGTGATTTGAGTAGAGAAAGTATAGGGATTGAACTCAATTTTAAAATTTTAATGTGAAGTATGGGGGAATATTTCTTTCTGGAAAATGAATGATTCTAATATTTATAAATGGAAGTGATGAATACAATTTTTTTTAATAATATACATTGTGGGTAGATATTGAATAATGATAATGTGTAGCAGTCGTAAAAATACAAAATTTAATTTGATTTAGCATATAATTCTTTCTCGTACACAATAATTCAATCACCAACATATGAGCATAAGATATTTGACAAGAATTAAAATTTTATTCACAGCATAAGAAGTACTTAACAGAATAAAGAAATTGCCTTTCCCTGATGCTAATTTCCCCGTCGATCTGGTTGTTCGTTGTTAAAATTGTGTCAAACACTACCCAAAACCGCGTTTCCACCCTACCAAATAGGACAACTTCCTAGCTCCACGATACCATATGGATATCCTGGCCCCCGTGCCCAAAACCTCCAGCAAATCGGTGCCCCCTGTACTGATCCTTTCCCCGACTCCCCAACTCAAACTCTCTCCAACAAATCCCCCAAATCCAAGAGAACCCTCCCCAAAATCCAAGTAGAATGATAATGCCCTCTTCCGTAAACCCTCTTCTGCTCATATCCCTCCTTCACCGCCCTTTCTCCTCATTTATTTCCTTACCTACTCAACGAAAAGCACATGAGTGAAATGATGCAGGAGCATCGCTTCACGTCAGCCAGCCAGCCACGTCAGCCCGCATGCATTCAGATGTTGAAAGGGAGGCGCAGCCTCATTCAAATTTGAAATGAATGTAAATTAAATGTCTTAGGCTGGTGAGCCACGAAAAGCCATGCCTTTGAGCAGGCATTAGGTAGATCGAATTTAATGCCAGGAATGGTTGAGATCTAGATCCGATCCTGGACTAGACAACCCATTCATTGTAATTGAATGTAATTAATTAGAGTAGATGAACCTGGAGGAATGAGCCCTCAGGTAAAAGAGATTTTTCAGATCTCATTTGGAGTTAGTTGAGCTAGAGATAGAATGGGTGTATGGGAGAGCCAGGGAGAGCTCAGGAACACCATTGTAAAGATACAAGCATTGTTGCTACTTATTAATATAAACAGAGCAGTTTTTCCTGCATTTTCTGTGTGTTAATGGATGTCTGTATGGTGTTCTCTTATATGTTGTGAATGTATGTTATATGGATGCATTCTGTAGAAGTGTGTTTGATTTCAGGTTGAGGGTCTTTGTGGTTTCATGCCAGGGGAGCGTGACAGAGAACTGTGGTCTGTGAACACCAGTGAACAGAGGTTGCACTTCTGAACTCTGAGGAGTCAGACGAAGATGTGTTGAGGCACAGGACTAAAATCAACAACTCAGGAGGAAGACCTCAAGGTTACTGAACACCTTGGAGGTAAGGCTGTGTAGCTGAGACACAGTCGCGGACAGAACTTTGCTGTAAGTTCTGTAGGAGCTCTGCCAAGTGGGCATTAAGCATACGCCTCGGTTTCTTTAGAGGAAAAATCCATTGGGATTTTGAGGAAGACTAGAACCGTTGAGGGTTCTGTAGGAGCTCTGCCAGGACGACATCGAGCAAGTGCAAGGAGTGCACGAAAGAAGACAGAACCATTGAGTGTTCTGTGGAAGAAAGGGAACTATGCCAGGTGGTCATTCGAGTTAGTGTGCACACAAGCACAGGAGGAAAGAACTCTTTGAGTTCTATTATTGGAGGAAGCATCCATCAGGAAGGATCTTCATTGGGTTGCTGAACACCCAGAGAGTCTCAGCAAGAGGTTGCTTGAGCGAATAGAGAGCTAGGAAGGCATTATATTCTCCATCTGTGGGAGGAGGAAAGAAGACGAAATCCCCTAAGGGATCTGAGCACTCGTGGAAACTCAGGACAGATAGCGTTTCGCGCGCGAAGACTCTGTAGAGACACAGGAGTCGAAGAATCCTCAAGAGGGTTCGGAAGAAGGAGAGAGCTCAGGAAGAGTAGCGTTGTATATGTGCAATGAGACTCAAGTTCGAGGAGCTCGTAGAGGGAATAGGAAAAGGTCGAGGTCTTTGAAAATTCAAATTTCTCCCAAGACTGGGAAGAAGGCATGAAGGAGCTAGAAGAGGAGCAACAGGAGCCGTTGGATTAGGCGGATAGAAGAGATATGGACCATCAAGAAATTCACAACAAGAAGAGGAGTGCCAGGGGAAGCACACAGGAGAGGAGGATCGACAACCTTCGAATCTCACGAAGGAATCCTGTCAGTCGTTTGATCGGGAGAAGTTGCGCAGAGATTAGTCTCTGGAGGAGGAGCGCATGAGGAGGACAAATCTAAACCGTTGGATCTAAGATCAGGTCGTCGACATCTGTCAGATCTGCGGAAGCTGCATGACGATTAGCAGTCGGGATATCGGCCTTCGGGAAATTGGAGTTCTTGAGGTCATGTAAATTGGAGCATCGCAAGTCAAAAAATCCCGATGGGATCTAGACCGTCCGTTGACAGAGGGACACGTGGCAGAGATCAGCGCCATCGTCGTTTGGCGCATCGGAAAATTGATGTTCCCGTGAACAAGGCATTGGGGAAATCCTAGGTGAAAACCCCGATATAATCAGAACCGTCCATCTAAGGGACAGGTGTCAAAGATCCGAGAGGAACCAGAAATTGGGAAATTGGAGTTCCCAGAGTCGAAGGGAACAAGACATCGAAAGTCCCGAAATCCCGATGAGATCAGGATCGTCCATTTGAAGAAGACACGTGGTAGCGATCGAGAGCCATCGGAGAAAACTCGACAGGGAGGCTTCATCGACAAATCGGGAATCGGGATATCGCAGATCCCGAGCACAGAGGTTTCGTGCATAGTAAAATCGCGAAACGTGATTTCTCGATAGAAATAGAGTCGTCCACCAGCGAGGGCACATGTCAAAGATCCAGGAAAAGTCGATAATTGGGATATCGAAGATCCCGAGCACAAAGGTTTTGTGCATTTCGAAATCGCGATCCGCGAAATCCCGATGGGTGGGGTACAATTGTCACTGCAAGAGAGAAGGAGGACAGAGGCGTAGTGGAGGCCATCTGTCAATGATCCAGAGTACATCACAAATAGGGATATCGGATACCCCAGGAGTGAGAGTTTCGTGCATCGCAGAATCGTGAAACGTGATTTCTCGATAAAGCCTAGAAGTGTGGGGCCACACCGACGGTCAGGAGGACAGGTGGCAGATTTTTAGCGACAGACGAAAGGACCGTTGACAGGTTAATGACCGGGACTCATCAGAGAATCGAAGATCGGGATTTGGTAAGTGTTATGACTCTCGACAGCGCAAAGTCCGAAATCCCGATAGGAGAAACCCTGATGGGAGCTATAGGCCAAGGTCACGAGGAAATGGTCGTATGGACCATGGAATAGCCGGTAGGGGCTAGCACATGAAGAGGAGCCAATGAAGATCGGGGATTCACGAGGATAGGGATTTTTCACAACAAGATTTATGAAACCCCGAACCTCGATAGTGAATTGGGGTAACCACTGTCAAGTGTTGAAGGCCATTGGAGGGTAAAGAAGGACCTGTGGATCGGGTTTTTGCAAGAGATATTCCCGAAGGAATCTAAAGAGCCAATTTGGCGAAGGAGAAGGGGATTGAGCGATCCTAAGAGTGGGTGAGTCAAGGCAGAAAAGCTCGCCTGTGTCAAGTGGTATCAGAGCTAAAGTTCTTGTCTGCATATTTCAGGCAGGAAGAGAGAGAGGAGAGCAGAAGAAGACAGAGTTACTGAGGACTCTGTGAGGACTTGTTTGCAGGTAGGCAACAATCCATAGACAGTCAGAGATGGACTGTGAGAAGATGAAGCTGGACACACTCAAGATGCAGAGTGACATCAGCAGATCTGTCAAGGAGGCAGATAGACATAGCAAAGAGGCTACTAAAGGCCATAGGAAGAAGAGCAAGGCAGAAAAGCTTACAGAAATGGATAGAGAATTTGATAAAGATCTATATGAATTAAAGACAGACATGGAGAAGCTCAAACTGCAGATGCGACAGGATAGGAGGAGGAGACGACTGCGCGAATTTCCCATGAAGAAGGCAAAAGAAAAATGGCCAGTCAGAGAGATGATGGTCAGGAGACAGTGCAGACTGTTGAAGAGATGGTTGAGGTATGATGAAAACCTCAAGGCCACAGAGGAAGAGATGATTGATCACTGTTTGCTAGAAACTAGAAAGGGTCTCGATGATTGGGAAGATGATGAAGAATTTTAATTGGGGTCATCTGAGGATCTCAAAGACTGCCATGAAGGCATAGAAGAAGAAATTCCAGAATGCCAGGAGGGCAACAGATTGAGATCAGCTGAGGATCTCAAAGACTGTCAGGTGGAAAGCAAAGGAATTTCACATTGCCAGCTGGGCAATGAAGGGAGATCAGATGAGGATCTCGAAGACTTCTAGGAGGGCAGTGGAAGCATCGAAGACTACCAGGAGGGCAGCGAAAGCATGTCAAACTGCCAGGTGGGAAGAAATGAAAATTCGAGACTGTCTGAAGGTCTCTTGGAGTATCCAATTCAACAGAGGTTGTTGATGAATATGGGATCGGTTGATCTCATGGTATGCCAGGGAAACAACAACGGAATCATCCCATATTGCCAGATGGGCAGGGATGAATTGATGAGTCAGATTCAGCTAGAGGAGCTGACAGAGCAGATGAGACTATCTGATAGTCTCATAAATTCATAGAAGAATTTAGATCAGCAGATGCAGCTGACAGAGGAGGATTTGAGCCGTGTGATGATTGGGGGAATACAAATATTCCTTCCATTTTCCCTAGAGGAGGTAGAAAATTGTATTGCAGATGAGGCAATATTAGAGGAACAATCACAGCTGATGATGATTGTCGAAGAAGAAGAATTGGAGCAGACATTTGAGATTGGCCAAGTAGAAATGAAAGAAGAGAATGAGCATTTGGTGGAATGTCTCAACATATTCAGCCAGGGAGCTGAAAAGAAAAAAGTTGTAGCACTGAAGCTAGCAGTAAAAGAAGCCGAGGAGCAGGAAGATAAAATTATCACTCCATGGGACATGGAGATGAAGATGCTGGAGGATTGGTTGAACAATCCATAGCCAGCCAGAGAACTGGCAAAATTGGAGCTATCAGAGAGGAGGATGACTGAGTAGCAGGTCAATCAAGAAGAGACTGCAGAGCTAAAGTCTGCAGAAGAGTAGCAACTTGAGGCCACAGATGAAGAAAAAGATGGAGGAAAAGATGAGGATGGCATGGGAGATCATAGCGATCTTCTCGATGGCCAAAACTTTCTGCAGCTGAGGAGATTGCAGGAATAGAACCAACCATTGGAGCAGCTGGAACAAGAGATAGATAAAATTAGGAAGTTGATGGTAGAGTCAGCAGACATTGCCAGCAGGGAAAGGCTGACCAGAAGAGAAGAAGCAGCAGTGCAGCAGCAGCAAAAACAACAGAATGGAGCAGATGGAAAGCTCCAAAGGATGATTTGGGATCCAGGTGGATTTCCAACCCCTTACAGGGGAAGCACATGAGCAGGAGCTCATGAAATTTCCAGCTGTGGAGTATGATGCAGGAGCATTGCTTCACGTCAGCCAGCCAGCCACGTCAGTGCGCATGCATTTAGATGATGAAAGGGAGGCACAACCTCATTCAAATTTGAAATGAATGTAAATTAAATGTCTTAGGCTAGTGAGCCAGGAAAAGTCGTGCCTTTGAGCAGGCGTTAGGTAGATCGGCTTTAATGCCAGGAATGGATGAGATCTAGATCCGATCCTAGACTAGACAACCCATTCGTTGTAATTGAATGTAATTAATTAGAGTAGGTGAACCTGGAGGAATGAGCCCTCAGGTAAAAGAGATTTTTCAGATCTCATTTGGAGTTAGTTGATCTAGAGATAGAATGGGTGTATGGGAGAGCCAGGGAGAGCTCGGGAACACCATTGTAAAGAGACAACCATTGTTGCCACTTATTAATATAAACAAAGCAGTTTTTCCTGCATTTTCTGTGTGTTAATGGATGTCTGTATGGTGTTCTCTTATATGTTGTGAATGTATGTTATATGGATGCATTTTGTAGGAGTGTGTTTGATTTCAGGTTGAGGGTCTTTGTGGTTTCATGCCAGGGGAGCATGACAGAGCACTATGGTCTCTGAACACCAGTGCATAGAGGTTGCGCTTCTGAACTTTGAGGAGTCAGACGAAGACGTGCTGAGGTACAGGACTGAAATCAACAACTTAGGAGGAACACCTCAAGGTTACTGAACACCTTGGAGGTAAGGCTGTGTAGCTGAGACACAGTCACGGACAAAACTTTGTTGTAAGTTCTGTAGGAGCTCTACCAAGTGGGCATTGAGCATACGCCCGGGTTACTTTGGAGGAAAACTCCATTGGGAGTTTGAGGAAGACCAGAATCGTTGAGGGTTCTGTAGGAGCTCTGCCAGGAGGGCATCGAGCAAGTGCAAGGAGTGCACAAAAGAAGACAGAACCGTTGAGTGTTCTGTGGAAGAAAGGGAACTATGCCAGGTGGGAATTCGAGTTAATGTGCAAACAAGCACAGGAGGAAAGAACCCTTTGAGTTCTGCTATTGGAGGAAGCATCCATCAGGAAGGATCTTCATTGGGTTGCTGAACAGCCAGAGAGTCTCAGCAAAAGGTTGCTTGAGCGAATAGAGAGCCAGGAAGGCATTATATTCTCCATCTGTGGGAGGAGGAAATAAGATGAAATCCCCTAAGGGATATGAGCACTCATGGAAACTTAGGACAGATAGCGTTTTGCGCATGAAGACTCTGTAGAGATGCAGGAGTAGAAGAATCCTCAAGAGGGTTCAGAAGAAGGAGAGAGATCAGGAAGAGTAACATTGTATACGCACAGCGAGACTCAAGTTCGAGGAGCTCGCAGAGGGAATAGGCAAAGGTCGAGGTCTTTGAAAATTCAAATTTCTCCCAAGACTGGGAAGAAGGCGTGAAGGAGCTCAGGGAGGAGCAACAGGAGTTGTTGGATCAGGCGGAGAGAAGAGATCTGTACCGTCGAGAAATTCACGTCCAGTAGAGGAGTGCCAGGGGAAGCGCACAGGAGAGGAGGACAGACAGCCATCGAATCTCACAAAGGAATCCCGTCAGTCGTTTGATCGGGAGAAGTTGTGCAGAGATTAGTCTTTGGAGGAGGAGCACACGAGGAGGACAAATCTGAACCGTTGGATCTAAGATCAGGTCGTCGACATATGTCATATCTGCGGAAGCTGCATGAGGATTAGCAGTCGGGATATCGACCTTCGGGAAATCGAATTTCTTGAGGTCGTGTGAGTTGGAGCATTGCAGGTCACGAAATCTCGACGGGATCTAGACCGTTCATTGACAGAGGGTCACGTGGCAGATATCAGCGCCATCGATGTTTGGCGCATCGATAAATCGACGTTCCCGTGAACAAGGCATCGGGGAAATCCCAGGTGAAAACCCCGATATAATCAGAACCGTCCATCTAAAGGACAGGTTTCAAAGATCCTAGAGGAACCGAAAATCAGGAAATCGAAGTTCCTAGAGTCGAAGGGAATAGGACATTGAAAGTCCGGAAATCCCGATGAGATCAGGACCGTCCATTTGAGTAAGACGCGTGGCAGCGATCGAGAGCCATTGGAGAAAACTCGACAGGGAGTATTCATCGGCAAATCGAGAATCGGGATATCGGAGAACCCGAGCACAGAGGTTTCGTGCATAGTAAAATCGTGAAACGTGATTTTCTGATAGAAATAGAGCCATCCATCAGTGAGGGTGCATGTCAAGGATCCAAGAAGAGTCGGGAATCAGGATATCGGAGATCCCGAGCACAAAGGTTTTGTGGATTTTGAAATCGTAATCCGCGAAATCCCGATGGGTGGAGTACAACTGTCACCGCAGGAGAGAAGGAGGACAGAGGCGTAGTGGAGGCCAGCTATCAACAATTCAGAGGACATCGCAAATCGGGATATCGGATACCCCGGGAGCGAGAGTTTCGTGCATCGCAGAATCACGAAACGCGATTTCCCGATAAAGCCTAGAAGTGTGGAGCCACACTGACGGTCAGGAAGACAGGTGGCAGATTTTTAGCGACAGGAGAAAGGACCGTTGATAGGTCAACGACTGGGACTCATCGGAGAATCAGAGATCGGGAGTTGGTAAATGTTTTGACTCTTGACAGTGCAAAGTCCGAAATCCCGATAGGAGAAACCCTGATGGGAGCTATAGGCCAAGGTCACGGGGAAATGGTCGTATGGACCAGGACATAGCCCGTAGGGGATATCACGTGAAGAGGAGCCAACGGAGATCGGGGATTCACGAGGACAGGGATTTTTCACAACGGGATTTACGAAACCCTGAACCCCGATAGTGAATTAGGGTAACCACGGTCAAGTGCTGAAGGCCGTTGGAGGGTAAAGAAGGACCTGTGGATCGGGTTTTTGCAGGAGAGATTCCCGAAGGAATCTAAAGAGCCAATTTGGYGAAGTAGAAGGGGATTGAGCGATCCTGAGAGCGGGTGAGTCGAGGTAGAAAAGMTCGCTTGCSTCATGAAACTTATGTTKAAAATTKATGTGACATTGTAATAATATGTTACAAACACTGCTTATTGAAATACTAAAAAATAAATATAAAKAAATAATCATAGATTAATGACTTACACTACGTAGTTAATCCCAAAAATAATATATAATATCTTGYACTGTGGAAGCCCCTATAGACTTTTAATGTCATTGAACCAATTGAATCTCTACTTATAGTTCCCCTCCATTGTTTTTGTTCGTTCTCTCTCCATTGTTTTTTTCATTCCATCTTGTAAGATTTTCTATTTGAAAGTTCATAGTATATTTCAATAGAACATGAAAATCACGGAAGTGTGCTTTGATTTATTTCAAATTTTTTTAACTTGAACTCGACAAAAGTCCTAGGAAAAGGCATACAAATGAATGTAGATTTTGAAGAATTTAATTGCATAATATTTTAAATTTTATATCGATTAATGAAATGTCTTACCAATTGGTAAAAGAAGATATGTGAGGCACTATTTTGGAGGTCCACACCCTACAATGGAATATACAGTGGCACCATGTTGCTGGCGGTTTTGTCATTGTTTATTCGGTTTTGGGTAGTGTCATCACCTGAAATCATGCACTGGCCCACATATCATAGAAATGCATCCAAACCAATAGAAATTCCACATACAATATTCATACCATAATGTTTCTCAATTAGTTGTCCTGATATCGACTTTCATCATCATTATCCCTTGGCTATTTCATAGCCCATAACCTGCAGATTAGTTTGTAACACAAACTCATACATTTCTATGCATTATCATCATGTAATTGCATATTGTCATCATTTCAATTTGGTATCCCTGTACCAATAAATTAACATCACAGTTTTTCAATTAGAAATAGATCTCATAATATCCCATAATTCAACTTCGACACCCATTCATAAGATTATCATTTACCCAAAATAGATTGCATCATATCTAGCATCATTCTAATAGTATTTTAAACATTCATAAAATTCTTCATTCTCACAATATGTCGCATCATATACATCATCATCAATAACATTTAAACATTCGTAAAATTTACATTCACATAATAGATCACATTACATACATCATCATCAATAACATTTAATCATACATAAAAGTTCATACATTTAAAGTTTAGGTTTACCACTTAATAGTTTCATTGTGACTAGAAAATAAAGTATATAGGCCTCAGGTAATCCTGGCTATCTAAGTCAAAATGTGTTGTTGCACACATCCAACCTTCGAGAAACATATTCTCGAGGTTGTCAAGAAAGTGAGGGATAGTCTCATCGTAGTGTCTTAGCGTCTTCCCAAGTAGCAAATTCTGGACTATACTTGTCCCACTGGACCTTAACTTGGTCTATCAGACGGTTCCTAAGTTGTCCGACTCTACGGTCCAATATGCATAACGGTTCTACTGTGATGGTTCCCACATCTGATACCTGCAATTCCTTCCAATTTATTTTATGTGATTCATCAACAACATAATGACGTAAAACTTATACATGAAATACATTATGAGTTTTATGCAAGTGGGGTGGCAGTAGGAGACGATAGGCAACGGGTCCAATTTTCTCTTGGATTCTAAATGGTCCTATAAATCGAGGTGACAACTTTGTCCCTTTCCCGAACCATATGGTACTCTTATTAGGCCTGATATGAATGAAAACCTAGTTGCCCACTTCATAACTTCGATCGATCCTGTGTGCATCCGCATAAATTTTCTTCCTATCCTGTGCTTCCTTTAGTCTTTGCCTAGTATGAATCACCTATTCCTCCATCTCTTGAATCAATTCTAGCCCAACTGTTACTCGGTATTCTAGTCTATCCCAACTCAATGGCGTTCTGCATGGCCTCCCATACAAAGCTTCATAGGGTGGCATTCCAATGGAGCTATGAAAACTGTTATTGTAGGAAAACTCTACCAAAGGTAAGTACTTCTCCCACTGGGTTTGATTATCCATGACATACATCCTAAGCATGTCTTCCATGACTTGATTTACTCTCTCAGTTTCCCCATCTGTTTCAGGATGATAAGCTATGCTTAAGTTCAACTGAGTCCCCAACACTGACTGTAAACTTGTCCAAAACCTAGAAGTGAATCTGGAGTCCCTATCTGAAATGATCTTCTTAGGTATCCCATGCAAACGGATAACCTTGCTTACAAACACACATGCCACATTAGTGACATCGTAAGTGTCTCTAACTAGAATAAAATGAGCACTCTTGGTTAACTTATCCACTATCACAAGAATGGCATTGTGTCTATGAGATTTGAGTGGCAACCCCACAACAAAATCCATAGAAATGACTTCCCATTTAGACATAGGAACATCATGTGGTTGTATGAGGCCTGCTGGGTGATGGTGGTTGGCTTTCACTTATTGACACTCTAGGCATTTGGCGACGAAAAGAACTACATCGCGCTTCATGCCTACCTAGAAGAAGAGCTTCCTCGTATCCTCGCACATATTCTTCACACCCATATGCACACAAAAAAGTGCTCTATGGGATTCCTTCAGTATGATGCTTTGAATATCCCCATTCTCAGGGATGTACATCCTTCCTCGATATCTTAACAATTCATCTATTTCCAGACTATATCCTTCATACTTTGGATCTAACTGCCTCCCGCTCTGGAGGTTTGAAGTAACCTTTAAATATCAACTGTCTCATTGGATTTGTGTCAACACATGTTCCCTCAGATTGACCTTTAAGGTTACCAAGGAGAAGATACGTGGTCTCCTACTTAAGGCATCTGCGACGACATTTTTCTTTCCCTTGATGTATGAAATACCAAAATCGTACTCACTCATGAACTCACTTCATCGCCTTTTCCTAGCATTTAGATCTCTTTGAGTGAAGAGATGTTTTAAACTTTTATGGTCTCTTTTGAGCTCAAAGTTTCACCCCACAAGATAATGCCTCCAAATTTTTAGAGCTAGCATTACAACTGTGAACTCTAAATCATGAGTCGCGTATAGCTCTTCATGTTTCTTCAACTTCCTTGACACATAAGCTATCACTCCTCCATGCTGCATTAGCACGGCCCCCAAACCTTGCTTCGAGGCATCCGTGCAGACTGTGAAGTCCTTTTTCATATCTGGCACTCATAGAATTGGTGCACTGGTTAGGAACCTCTTAAATTCAATGAATCTACTATCACATTCTTCTGTCCATTCATACTTGACCACCTTGTGTTGGAAAGTGGTGATGGGTTTCGCTATTTTTGAGAATCCTTCCACAAATATTCGGTAATAACTTGCTAGTCCCATGAAGCTTCTCACCTCATGGGAATTTTTTGGCACTGGCCACTCCATAATGGCCTTTACCTTTTCTGGGTCCACAGAGATCCCTTTGTCAGAAATGATATGACCTAAATAGTGGATCTCTTTATGGAAGAAGGAACACTTTGAAAACTTCCCATATAATTTGTTCTCTCTAAGGCAGGAGAACACTACTCGTAGGTGTTCCTCATGTTCTCTTTCATTCTTGGAATATATGAGGATGTCATCTAGAGAGACTTGTACAAAATGGTCTAAGTACTTCCAGAATACGCCATTCATGAGGCTCATGAATATTGTTGGTGCATTGGTCAATCCGAAAGGTACTACAACAAAATTGTAATGTCCAAACTGAGTTCAAAAGGCAGTTTTTGGTATATCACCTTCCTTAATCCTTAATTGATGATACCCTGATCGCAAATCAATATTTGAGAATACCGCTTCTCTTTTCATCTGATCGAAGAGGTCATCTATTCGCGGAATTGGGTACCTATTTTTCACTGTAGCATGATTCAAGTCCCTGTAGTCTATACACAGTCGTAAGGATCCATCCTTCTTTTTTACAAAAATTACTGGTGTGCCCCAAGGTGGGACACTAGGCCTTATTAGCCCTAAGTCTAGTAACTCTTCCAACTGCATTTGCAATTCACAAAGTTCCAGTGCTGTCATCCGATACAGAGTCTTGTAGATTGGTTCTGCACTAGGTTTTAGCTCAAAAGTAAAATCAATCTCCCTCTGAGGAGGTAACCCTTGGTAACTCGTTCGGGAAAACATCTTTAAATTATGACAATACCGGGTACTGATCCAATGAGGGCCCCTTCCTTTCATTTACTGCTTCCACTACATAAAGTCAACACCCTTGCCTCAAGCATCGCTTAACCTTCATAGTTGATATAAAGCGTAATGACACTTTTCTCTATACACCCTGGATCTCTACTGGTCTTCCTTCATCATCGACACAAAGCACCCTCTTTGCGAAACATTCTACCAAAGCTCGGTGAGCTGCTAACAAATCCATTCCAATGATTAGTTCATATGCCCCGAGAGTAGTGACGTATACCTTCAACCTGGTAGTACACATTCCTAGGTCTACTATACAATTATCGACACTAGGTCCCACTGCTTGTTTTTCCCCCGAAGCCATCTCGACTTGTTTAAAGTCATCATGCTCGTAGGCTGCCAACCCACTCTTTTCTAATGCAGATGGTGAAATGAAACTATCCGTCACATGAGAATCAAATAAAATCTTAACATTGATGTGATTTAGCATACCTAATGACTCCATCATCGTGGATTGATGTTCAGCCTGGCGATTATTAACCACTGCGTAAATCTAGTGGTTGCTACTTGCTCTCCCCATCGGTGCATTTCCTTCTCTATGCACAAACCATGATTGTAACTCTGGGCAGTCTTGCTGGTAATGGGGTCCTCTACACCCCCAACAGGTAACACGAGATTGAACCTGTGTACTGTTATGTGACTGTCTCTGAAATGAGTTCCTTCCCCTGGAACCCCTACCCCTACTAGTTGTTCCCTGAGATGGTCGTGGACCTGTCTGTATTGTTGGCGATGAACGAGATGATGAACTCGTTTCCATTGAAATCCCAACGGCTATTGTCCTTGGCATGACTCTGTTACCATATGTTGGTGGCCTTGAGACCCCTCCCCTATGAAATGTCCTCGGGGCCTTCCCTACGAATCTAGGATGATGAGAAAATGTCGTTCTTGTACCCCTGGTTAAGTTCATGTGTTCCTCCGCATAACATGCATTTTCCACCGCTTTCGCTACTGAAGACAGTTTCCACATCCGCATCATAGCTCTTATATTAGGGTTCAATCCATAGACGAAGCGCTCCGCTTGTTGTTGGTCATTATCCATATATGAAACATATTTGACCAGTTCCATAAATCTGATCTCATATTCTTCTACAGTTATGTTTCCATCTACTAAGGCATGAAATGCCCCTACCTATTGTTCCTCGTAGTATGTTGGTAGATATTTCCTTCGGAACCTCTCCTCAAAAAGTTCCCAAGACACTATGTCTGGGGTAAGGTGCAGTTGTCTTTCCAGGTTTCCCCCCCAGTTCAAGGCACTCTCTCTTAACTGGAAAATTGCGATTTTTGCCTTTGAGTTGGATGCATAGTCCCTTAAGGCAAAACACCTTGTCATGCCTTCCAACCATGCTTCCACGCATTCACTGGCACGACCCCTGGAAAACTCTGGAAGTTTGATCTTTTTCAATTCTCGCATGATGTCTTCAGGTGGATGTCCTCCCCCTGAATAATTTGATGCTTCTGGATTACCCGTTCCAGACGGTGGGGGTTCCACTTCAGTCCCTGTTGGTTGCCACCCCTTTAAAGTCTCATTAATGGCTTCCAACGAGCGCAGTATGAGAGCTAGTTTGGGCGATGGTGGTGGTGGCGCTGGTGGTGTTGGCGGTGCTTGTGACGACGCTCCTTTGCCTCAAATCCCTTGAGTCCTGACCATCCTGTATGCTTTAACCTGCATCAACCAAAGTTGTTAGGGTGAGTTCAAGGATGTTTCAAATTGGTGCTACTTAAACTAGAAACATGGTGTTCAAGGATAAATTTGTGAGTGCGAACACAGACCAATCTCCCCAGATCCACCTGGATCTGGAACAAACTGTGACAGAATACTACTCTTTCCCTAGTTCTAAAGTATTGAATGGACAAGAGAAGAAGGATGATGTACTTACTTTATGAAAGCTCTCCTT
>ML843855.1:16306-28997 GCA_009831015.1 Picea engelmannii | reverse complement strand
ATCATACAACTTGATCGAACAGATGTTAAAGTTATAGGCGAGCTGAAAAATGTATTGATTAGATTATCGTCTAACCCAAAGGTTCATCAAGTTATTGATATAATTGTGGTGGATATTCCAGAAGTGTATGGTCTGTTTTTGAGCAGGGACTGGTCGAAGAAGCTACATGGTTACTTCGCAACGGACTGGTCTCACTTATGGCTTCCAGAAAATGATAAGCCCAAAAAAATCAGGGTGAATCGTGAGCGTTACCTCAAGTTCAAGATAACAGACTTGAATGACCCAAATGAACCATATACACCTCCGGCTGATTCACTTGAAGTCCAAGGGATGGACACCTTCTTCAGAAATTTCACGGCTGAAGCTTCACCTATCAACAATCCGCAACAACAATCCGAGATCAAAGCATGTACGCAACCAACAAATTCTATCCAACAGTCCCATGAACCAGATGGAAATCAAATTTGGTCTTTATATTTCGACGGTTCCAAGTCTAAAGAAGGAGCTGGTGCAGGCTGCATCATTATCAATCCGGCAGGTAACAAAACATTATTGGCTTGTAGGCTAGAATTTTAATGTACTAACAATATTGTAGAATATGAGGCTTTATTGCAACGTCTCAGAAAATCCTTGGACATGCCCATTCAAAATCTGGTTGTATTTGGCGACTCTGAGATAGTGGTCAGGCAGGTGAGAAATTCTATACATTGTCTTTCCCTGCATCTCAAATGTTACCAGTCTGAGGTATGGAGTTTAATGAACAAATTTTCCGCTTTTAATATAAATTCCATTCCTAGATTAAATAACACTGAAGCAGATCTACTAGCTAATGTTGCTTCTAAACTTCTTCCTGTAGAAGGCTTATCCCCGAACGCATTCTCTGTAGAGCTATTGTTTCGACCATCTGTTCCTGGCAATATCACAAACTGGAGAGTATTTGATGATGATTAGCAGATCATTAACTTTCTGCACATGGAAGAAACCTTCCAAGGCGTTGTGATAGATGAACAAATGCATGACGACAATTTGCACGACTTTACGGTAATACCTAATCCGAAATCTCCTGAGGCTCTATCGGACATGGTAAATTCCATACCCAAATCTGTTGTTAGACTAGAAAAGTTTTATGATTTTGAAGATAAATTTAAAAAGATGGTCAATTGCAAAACCAACAGTTCCTCATTGTCTTATGAAAAATTCAATTTAGGGACTAGTGAAAATCCTCAGTGTATCAACTTAGGCTTGGGATGTTCTAGACAAGAAAAAGTTGTTTTTGTTAAATTATTCAAATAATTCAAAGATGTCTTTGCATGGACTTACGAAGATCTTAAAACGTTTGATCCTAATATTATACAACACGTCATCCCGATGAAGCCCCAAACCTTACCCTTCCAACAGAAACTGAGGAAAATGCATCCTAAACTAGAACCAACTATACAAAAAGAATTGAATAAACTCTTAAGTGCTAAAATAATTTTTCCTGTTAGACACACTCAATGGGTATCCAATCTCGTCCCAGTGCGGAAGAAAAATGGAGAAATTCGACTTTGTGTCGATTTCCAAAACCTCAACAAAGTGTCTGACAAAGACAATTATCATGTCCCTCCCATGGAACAGATCCTCCAACATGTATCTGGTTCCGAGAGGTATCCTTAATAGATGGTTTCTCTGGATACAACCAAGTCTTGATGTCTCCACTAGACCAATTAAAAACTACCTTTCGTACCCTGTGGGGCACTTATTCTTATCGCAAAATGCCCTTTGGATTGATTAATGCTGGTGCTACCTTTTAGAGAGCATGGAAATTGCTTTTAGAGGCTTAATCAATCACTCCGTAGTAATCTACTTAGATGATGTGACCATTTATTCTAAAAACAAAGATGATCATCTAGCTCACTTACGAGCCGTTCTGCTACGATGTCGTAAATATGGCATCTCCTTGAACCCTAAGAAGTCCATCTTTGCAGTAGAATAGGGTAAACTACTAGGATTCATTGTGTCTAGTGATGGAATGATTATTGACCCTGAGAGGACCCAAGTCATCGCTAAACTTCCCCCACCTACCTCCAAAAAATCCATGTATTCTTTCCTAGGCTAGATTAATTTCGTGACAAGATTTGTCCCCAGTTTCTCCAAAATGGTCAGGCCTCTCCAAAACCTAATTAAGAAAGACACCCAATATCACTGGGGACCCATAGAAAACCAAACTTTCAATGCTATAAAGAAGGCCATAATAGACGCTCCGTCTCTCATGAGCCCTGATTTCTCTCAAGACTTCACAATCTATACGTTTTCCTTTGATCGTTCCTATGTCATAGCCCTAACTCAGAAGAATTCCGAGAACAACGAAGTACCCATCACCTTCATGATCTCTGCTTTCAAAGGTGTTGAACTTAACTACCCAGCGGTCGATCAGCAAGCATATGTTGTCTTCAAAACAATTAAGCATTTCTGGTCATATCTTTTGAAGTCAAGGACGAAGGTCATTGTCCCCTACCCTGCCGTTAGGAACTTGTTAGTGCAAAAGGAACTAGGAGAGAAAAGAGCCAACTGGGTCACCTCCTTGCAGGAGTATGAATTAGAAATCACCCCAGCATAGATTGTGAGAGGCCAAGGGTTGTGTAAGTTGGTGGTTGATTCAGAAACCGAACATCGAGAAGATAGTGATACGTCAAACCTAGAACAACGCGATCAAAGTTTGATATGTTGCACACAAAACCTCGCAAGTCCTTGGTACGACGATATTAGACACCGTATTCAACATGGATAAACACCCCATCACCTTGACCCTACCAAGAGAAGAGCGCTGAGACTAAATTCCGCCTCCTTTCATCTAGTTAACGGTATACTGTTTCATGAGAATTTTGATGGCGTATTGATGCGTTGTCTTGAAAAGGACGAAGCAGAAAGAGTCTTGCTCGAGTTGCATGCAGTAGAAGCTGGTGGTCACTTCGGTGGTGACACCACTACTCATAAGGTTTTAAGAGCCGGTTACTACTGGTCGATGATTTTTAGAGACGCCCATGCCTTATGCCGTAAATGTATCATTTTTCAGAAAGCATCAGGGCGATTGCAAAAACCAGCCTTCCCCTTGCAACTCATTTTAGTCAATTCTCCTTTCCAACAATGGGGCCTTGATATCATTGGTCCTATTAACACTCCATCCTCACAACAACACAAGTATATTGTGACAACCACTGATTACTTTACTCGATGGTCTGAAGCCGCCGCGCTAAGAACTGTTAACACAAGTCAGGTGATCTCTTTTCTAAACTCGAATATCATCACTCGTTTCAGTATCCCTGATTGTATTGTCTTTGATAATGATTCATACTTTTCTTCTCTTGAGATGAGTGAGTTCGCCTTAGAAAAGGGAATAAAGCTGAAGTATTCTGCTAGTTACTACCCCCAGGGAAATGGCTTAGCAGAATCAACAAACAAGAACTTGATCAAAATTATCAAGAGAACCGTGGCTGAAAATCACAAAAACTAGCACAATGCACTGCTGAATGCACTATGGGCTGATAGGGTAACACCCAAAGCTGCCATTGGTAATTCTCCCTTTTTTTCTCATTTATGGCAGAGAAGCCATTCTGCGACCTCACATTCTTCTTCCTTCGCTCCAATTGTCACAAAAAGTTCAAGAAGAAGATTGTCCCCCTTTAGAAAGCCGTATTAACGCTTTGATGAAGTTAGAAGAAGTAAGAACCCAAGATAAGCATAAGTTAGACCAACATCAACAACTGATTAAAATTTGGTTCGATTCTAATTCTTCTTCTGATAGGAATTTTAAAGTAGGCGATCTTGTCTTAAAGTGGGACAAACCACACGAAGGGAAGGGTGAACATACCAAGTTTCAAAATTTGTGGCTTGGGCCATTTTTGATTGCTGAAAAGTTGGGTCCTAGTTCCTTTCATGCAGAATCTTGAAGGGTAGATTGACACCTATCCGGTGAATGGACAAGCCCTGAAAAGATACTTTGCTTGATACCTACCCTTGTATATTATGTAAATATTTCCTTTTGTTTTTATTTTTGCCTTTGTTTTCATTTTTATTTTGATTTGGATTGATTAGTTTTTTATGTTTTTTGAAACATATGCATGCCTGTGTACTGAGCTATTCAGACAAAGACCGTAGAAAATCTCTTCGCTGAAATGACTTCTAAAATATTGTATGAACATCAATGATATATTGTTGAAATTGATTTTTGTTGTTTGAAAGAAGTTTACTAATTTCAATCTCTCAGCAAAGTTTGTCATGATCATCTATTATCTTTTTACGCTGTCCCTTTTCCGTAAAGGAATGACTCAAAAGGATGTCTCCCTGTCATAGTAAGTTGTTTTAGAAATAAAACATTTTCGGAGCTGGATAAAGGACAGTATCAAAAAATTCTAATGAGGTCTAAAAAAATTTGATAAAATATCAAGATTTTTCAGCGTCACCCTGCTCAGCTATACACAAAAGAAAAAGAAAAAAATAAAATAAGAGTTGTGGGAAGTGTTTGTAAACCCACCAGGATAATGAACAGGTCCGCTGGCAATGAGTAAATGCAAGCATGGCACCAAGACAACTTCGCCAGGGTATTGGACAGGCCTGCTGGAAGCGAAGCAATGTCGGGTACACGAAAATCTGAAATGTTTTTATAAGAAACCTCTTTTAAGGTCCTTTATACTGATCTAGAACTTCTTGACAGGATACAGACGTCTAAGTGGGTTAAATGGAAACCCTGTTGAGGCTATGGACGCCTGCTAGAAGCAGTGGCCATGCCAACAATATTGAATATTTTATGATTAATATCATGACTTGTTGATCTTAAGACTGTTATTGGTTTTCGTCTTTTAAAACATCGCTGGAAAAGATGGTAAATGATGATGTTTGTACGATTTTCTGGTTGTTTTTTTTGAGTTGAATTTTTCTTTGTCGTCCTAATCTGAATTTGTTTCTTTCGACAGAGATAAATGCTTCTCCCAGTGTGTCGCCATTGTCGGCAGCCAATTCAATTTTTTCAATTGCCCTTAAAGATGCCTACACGTATGTCTCTTGAACTTCAAATTTCTGTCGCATTTTGCAAACATAAGAGATTTTTATTTCATGCGACATTTTCAATTGGTTTCGATTTATTTTTTCATGACTGAAAGCATGAAAACTCCCCCGTCATTATTTGGACTGTCATGATCTGCTCATTGATATTCTGATTGGTACTTACCTTTGGTTTATTTTTCGAATTATGTCCATTTTCCTATTATCACTCTGATTGCGCAACTTGATTTTCATTTTATTGATAAGGCATTGAGCATGTTGATTGATGAATTATACTCGATTATATAGGGGTCAAGGTGAATTAAAGGTTTGTATATGGTATGATCCTTATTACTATAATCTCTTCACTTATCGATTTTATGAAATCTCTTGTTGCAATGTTTATAAACTTTGATTATGCTAAAAGCACATGGGTCACATATGAGTTTGATTTCATATTGAATGGCAATGTTTGATTACACACATGGCGCATTGGTGAAACATTTGGATTTTAATTTGGCTTGAATTATACACATGGTGCATTGATATGATATATGGTTTTGGTTTTACATTGAGTAATGACACGTTGATATGATTATCCTCCGCTTGAAATTCGGGTTGGACGATTAGTATGGTTTAAACGATATGATGAGTGATTGAACAACATTGTATTGTTCCATTAATATGCTGCATGGAATTGATAATCCCACCACCTTTGCATGCATACATTAATTCATTCCCCTTTGAACGCTTGCAGCTGTTAGCCATAACGATTTTTTCCCCTGTGTATTGTTGTGTTCAATCCAAACCCTACCATGCACCTGCACCATGGCTCTGGTCGTAAGGGCTGAACCCAATGGTAGCCAGGAATTGTTGATGTTCGATGGTGCTTACAACGACCTGGAGGAGTTCGGATGGCTCTCGTTCATACGAAAGTTTGATGGCTATAACCCTAGCGTGGCTCGGCAATTTGCATTAACCTTTGATGGCTGTCGAGCCAAGGTTGGGGATGTGCAGTTAGAAATTGATGAAGCAATTTCTCAGTTTAGCTACCGGTCTACCTACTGTCGGACAGAGATGGTCAAAAAATTGCAAAGTGGAAGATGTCCCATGGACATTACTCTTCCAGTCACGAAGGGTGAGTTCTTGTGACAAGGGTTTGCCCACAAATATGCTTAATTAAATCTGGCACGACTTGCTCATGGTAACCAAGCAGTTCGTCACCGCGAGTGCAGGTATGGTTTCGTGTTCTTGTATCACCTTCGGCTACTGATGGTTTTCATGGGGTATCAGCTTAATATGCCTTACTACTTGCATAGGAGTCTGTTTAAAATGTCTAAAAGGTACAAACAGAACCAGGCCGATAACAGTCTATTTCATTTTGGGTTAATTAAAATGCTTATTGTTTGTAAGTTGGGGTCACACCGAGACTGTTGGGAGGATTTTCTTAAACGCAATAATTTTGATGATTCAAACCCACCACAGGTTGACAAACCTATGGTGAGCGAGTGAAAATCAGTACCCCATGTGCCTTACAATGCTCTGTTACCTAAATCCCTACCCGATTCTCCTATTGACCTACCCATTTTCGTTACCCAAGATATCGAAGCTGCTAAACCCATGGTTAAAAGGCCTAAAGCCAAATCCACAGTCAATTCTAAAGGTAAGAAGAACACCCGATTAATCTCTCGCATGGAAAGAAACAAACCAAAGGCACCTGTCAACCCTGACCCTATCATGGTGAGTGAAGATTCTAACTCAGAGGTTGAACGTTACCTGACAAGTGAATATCCCTATTCTGAAGGTTTGTGTGATAAACCCGCATATGATTTTGTGAAGAACCTACCACCTTGCTTGCGAAGTGACCCTAATTATCCAGGCATCACAATGACTTGTGAAACCCCCGGTGACTCTTCAAAACCCCCTCCTGCTCTATCCGAACCAGCTGCTAAACCATGTGATCAGTGTGGCTCATGGTTGGAAAGGTATTACCTTGATGTGCCAATGCTGCAGTCCAGAATTCATACTCTGGAGGATCAAGTTGCAAAGCTCACTAGTCAAAAGGAAAAGATGCCATCCACCGAGAAGAAACAACGAACAAAAGGTTCGATCTTGTTTAAGAACGTGGAGTCGGCTAGAGCAGTCGTCAATTCAAAATTGGCGTAGCTCGAACAACCTCATTGGTATGACTTTCACCTATTTATATGACATACTCATAAACTCTGTTTATATCGTGGATCTGCTCTGTTGCATAAGCATGCACTTTTGTATATAATTTTGTTTTGATAAATCAATTTTCATTATCGTTTAAGTTTTGATTGGATTTGGCTTTGATTCGAGTGATCATGGGATAGATTTGATTTGTTTTAATTTGGTTTCAATCGAATACTCTGTTGATCATTGAAGTTGTTAACATATTTTCTAAACATAGGCTGTTTCTGGTATTCCAATTTTGAACGCAGTCAATGGTTCGATTTGAATTGGTTATATTCTATACAATATGGTTAGCATAACTGTTATAATGTTATAATCTGTGTCTGATTCGACCAATTCGAATATCATTCTGTTAATGCATAACAAAAATGCAAACTGTTCGATTCACATCATTTGACCGCGTTATCAGCTCGTTTCATATTGCAATAAATGTATTGCTTAAATTTGATTTGTTGAACGGAAATGATTATGCCCAGCATGGCGATTTGTTTCTATAATTAAACTCAGCCATATTCGTTTTGATTATTTACCCAGTTTATATTATGAATTATGTTGATTCTATCACACCCCTGTCCGTTGACTGTGTGGTGATCAATAATGAAATTCTTTTGAGTATGATTTCGTTTGAATACAATCAAAATAGTTTACCTATCTTTACACTTGATTGAATGCTATCAACGCTATGCCTATAACGAGTCAATGATGGTTACAATCATTATTTTGGTCATATCTGTTAACTGTGTGACACTCAGGGAATGAAGTCTATGGCAAAGTTTTGTGGATACTGTTATGCATGTTTCATTTTGATAATAATCATAACAGCCTTTCTTTATTTGCATTTGATTAAAACGATATGAATCCTATGCACACTGTTGCAGTTGTAACAAATCGATTATGATTGTATGGATTATGATTGCATCGTATCTTATACGATTTGGTTCACCATTGATTTCATTTGTTATGAAACAGTCCTGTTATGATTTGACCTGATTTTATGGCAACTTAAAAAATAGAGCATTCTTACCCTGTCCTGATTGCATTCTTTTTCAATTTGAATGATAAATTTGCTTGAACCATTAGTAATTCGATTTTAATCTTCATTAAAAGAAAATTAAATTGGATTGTTTTAAAAGATTTTGTTTGATTTCTATCTGGTCCTGTTTGCTATTTTAGACTAGCTACAGAATCAGATGATTTTGTAGCTAAGTCTGTAGGATCGATTTTTTAGTGTTTTGTTACTGAAATATCTTTCTAATTTGATATTTGTGTTCCATTGCAGGTAAATTCAAAATTGCAATTGAGTTATTGAACAGTTAGGGGATGTTTCAAATATTTCACTTGCATTTCATTTTCTTAGTTTAGGATATTTTGGGATATCTCCCAGATTATGTAAAACAATTTGATATTATCCACAAGGAAGTTTTACCTTTTGAAGAGACCTATATATACGTATGATTTTTGTAATAATCAGGATCCTCATTCATGGGAGAACAAGGATATGGAGTTATAATACAGACTGAAGCAGAATTTGGTGTTTTGTCATAGCTTTAGCTTCTCAATATATCAATATTTTGTTTTATGTTGTGTATATCAATTTGTTTATGGTTTATGACTACTTTGGTTATCTAAATCATGTGCAAATGATATAATTTTAATCATTGTTATCCATATCTTGTCTCTTCCAAATACATAAAAGACATAACAATTGTTAATTCAGATTGTGAATGATAGGTTTATCTTCTTCATAAATTGAATTGTTATATATAAGTTTTTGCATAACAGGTTTCCCTTATTGCAGGAATTTATAATCATAGGATTGTTATGATTTTCTTTTATGTCTTGTTTGTCTTGTAAAACACTTCAAGGAGCAGTACAACCTATTGTTTACGAGAATCTCATAGACTAACCGGTACAAGTTTCCTCCTCCAACCAGCTTAGAAGTTATCATACACAGGGCAGACTTGGAGCGTTTCCAGGTCAATTAGTCTGTTGTTTACTGTTTTCATTAAGTAGTTTAATTTAGATATAAGCTTAATTAGATTTATATTAGATTGTTTAATTTCAGTAAATATATTAGATCGTTTAATTTCAGTTGTTTCATTTCTTTTTCATAAAATATAAAAAATCAAAAGAGATTCTTGGCTGTCTTAGGGCAGAAAACACATGAGTTTTGCAGGTTTTAATTAAATATGTAGGTTGTTTATAGTGTAGATTTGTGAATAAGTAATATTGCAGCTGATAATTAGATAGTTGATTTGAGTTATTATAATAGTAATTAGTAGATTGTATATAATATTTAGAATAGTTATATTTAGTTTTAGTTTAATTAGTAGTTTTTTTTAATTAGATTCGTGAGTTAGTTAGTTTGTTTTATTAGTTTTATTTAGTTTAGTTTGTTTAGATTACTTAGCTCAGATCAATTCTCTCTTTGGTTTTCATAGGAGACCTTAGAGCGTCCAATGGAGCCATTAAACTCGTCAGGGTGGTCCATTTCAAACGGCTTGGTTTATTTAGACAACCTTGAACCGGTTCCACTCTCCCAGTTGACGGACGGTCAATTTCGCCTGTCAACAAGTTATTTTCTGCACTATATAGGAGTTGGGCTTGCGCCTCTGTAACAACCCAATCGACTGCAAAAAAATTACTCTGACTGACTAAGATTTGGTCCAAAATTGCCTGGGGCCAATCCTATCCTCTACACTTCACTGCTGCTGGTCGGCATTGAATTTTTTTTTTAATATAATTTTTTTTTTGTAATAATTGAGAGCATATATTGAATAAACAGAAAGAATAAACATAGAAAAAACTATCTTAGGAAACAAACCCTACTTTTGTATAACAACATCGACACGCTCGTGTATTTTCATCAGACAGAAAATCCACTCTCCACAACATAAAAAAATTCAAATGAATGGATTGTAGGGTTGAGCCAAGGCAACTCTGCATCTAACGCCTACCCAGATATCACTCTAAAATCATTACGATTGTAGAAATTCAGCTAAAACCACTGCCAAAATGAACCCAATATAATTATAGGAAACGCCCTCAGATCCTTCGCTCGGAGGGGAGGAATTCGAACATGGGGTGGCCGTACTATTTGTAGCACCAGAGCCTGTCGGAGGAACACCCTTTGACGGAGCAGAAGCAGAGCCCAGAGCTATTACAGGAGTAACAATTCGAATTCCAATAGTGTTGCATTCACTGAAAAGCAGAGTGTTGACTTTGCAAGAGCTTGACATGGCTAGAGCTCGTTTCTGGTCGACGGGCTGCCCTAATGGATTATTACTGGTAAACAGCTCACGCAGACAGATTTCATCATTAGTAATAATGGATTTGAAGGTGTTGCAACAATCCTTTCCTGGCTTCTTGTCCATCCCCGTGATGAAATTGATACATGGCGATAAACTGAGAAGAGTGTTGGAGCATGATCCAGGAGACGGAGCCGCAACCGAATCCGAAATTGGTGCCAGAGCGACGACGAAGCTTATTACTATCAAAAATGTCATTAACAGGATCATCATGACAATCAACGGAGTTTTGGTTTCTGCCATTTTTCCTCCGAAGAGGTGAAGCGTAAAAGTGGTTCAGACCATTAATAATTTTATTTTTTTTTGCAGTGTGCAGCTCCTCCCTGTGGGTTCCTCCTCCCAGTGAATTGATGCGTTTATACTTCACGTCTAGGCTAGCCCCCAGGTCGAGAAGTTGGTCGGTTTTATTAGCCGCACCAAGATTTTGAAGGTGTGACTTAGCTGTGCTCATGCTGGGATGGGATATTAACAACCAGATCCGCCCAAAATATTTCGGTTTGGTGCTTAGCACTATGCGCTAGGGTTTTTTTTTTTTTTTTAAATTTGTTGTTTATTACAATTTTTTTTTGTGTGTGTTTGCAGCGCATGCTCCTCGGTCATGCTGGGTGTTTAGCTTGCATGTTTCTGTTTATTTCATATCCTTTGGGATTCGAGCTTCTTGCTAATAAATTGACGCATCAATTAAGTCACCGGATGTTTGTCTATGAAAATTGGTATTTTAATTTGCCAATGCTTGTTAGCTTTACCAACTATGAGGTGAGTATATAAACTTTATCTCTCTTTAGGTGATGATTTTTGTTGGATCTTATTATGTTTGAGGAACTATATCTTTGTCTCTTGAAACATGAAGAATTACAGTATGATAAAGAAGATGAATTAGTTGCTCTGTAGGATGTGTGGCTTCAACTTTTTGATTTGATAAAGCTGTGTAGGGTGCGTGGCTTCAACTTTCAATGTGGTTAAATAAATGTTTTTAATAGATGCATTGTGCACAAATGAAACCCTGTAGGATCCTGCTCCTCGACGGCTTGTGGAATCAATGCATAAATATGTGGTATATATTAAAACAGGTTAAATGTATAAGTATGTGTGTGTATATATATATATATATATATATATATATATATATATATATTACTCCATTTATATGCACATATTTTTTTTTTATAGTTTATCTAAATGTCTTTTACATATGCCCATTTATATGCCTATAATGTCATCTAGCCTAGGAAGCATATATATATAGAACTGCATATAATAGATATTAGTGGGTTTGGTTTGTAGGAGGTGGAGCTGGAGCTAGAGCTTGGCCCTTCAAGCCCATATTTCAAACAAATAGCTCTGATACCATGTGTAGCAGCCGTAAAAATACAAAATTTAATTTGATTTAGCATATAATTCTTTCTCATACAAAATAATTCAATCACCAACATATGAGCATATGATATTCGACAAAAATTAAAATTTTATCCACAGCATAAGAATTACTTAACAGAATAAAGAAATTACCTCTCTGTGATGCTAATTCCCCCGTCGATCTGGTTGTTCGTTGCTAAAACTGTGTCAAACACTGCCCAAAACCGCGTTTCCACCCTGCCAACTAGGACAACTTCCTAGCTTTAGGATACCATATGGATATCCTATCCCCCGTGCCCAAAACCTCCAGCAAACCGATGCTCCCTGTACTGATCCTTTCCCCGACTCCCCAACTCAAACTCTCTCCAACAAATCCCCCAAATCCAAGAGAACCCTCCCCAAAATCCAAGTAGAATGATAATGCCCTCTTCCGTAAACCCTCTTCCACTCATATCCCTCCTTCACTTCCCTTTCTCCTCATTTATTTCCTAACCTACACATTTATTATCTTATCCTATTATTAATGCTTTATCCTATTATTAATGCTCCTTATCCTTATTTATTAATTCTTCTTATCCCCTAGTATACGTAGATCACTTAATTAAACAATGTAATTTATTAACCCTCTTAATTTAATACCCATGTCAATGAATGTAACATGTAATTAATTGATCAATTAATTAATCAAATTATAACAATTAATTAATTAATAAATATTTAATTAGTATCATTATACCAATCTTTGTTTAATTAATAATATGTTAGAAAAATTAATTACCTAATAAATTTTTACT
>ML843855.1:0-16206 GCA_009831015.1 Picea engelmannii | reverse complement strand
AACATATGAGCATATGATATTCGACAAAAATTAAAATTTTATCCACAGCATAAGAATTACTTAACAGAATAAAGAAATTACCTCTCTGTGATGCTAATTCCCCCGTCGATCTGGTTGTTCGTTGCTAAAACTGTGTCAAACACTGCCCAAAACCGCGTTTCCACCCTGCCAACTAGGACAACTTCCTAGCTTTAGGATACCATATGGATATCCTATCCCCCGTGCCCAAAACCTCCAGCAAACCGATGCTCCCTGTACTGATCCTTTCCCCGACTCCCCAACTCAAACTCTCTCCAACAAATCCCCCAAATCCAAGAGAACCCTCCCCAAAATCCAAGTAGAATGATAATGCCCTCTTCCGTAAACCCTCTTCCACTCATATCCCTCCTTCACTTCCCTTTCTCCTCATTTATTTCCTAACCTACACATTTATTATCTTATCCTATTATTAATGCTTTATCCTATTATTAATGCTCCTTATCCTTATTTATTAATTCTTCTTATCCCCTAGTATACGTAGATCACTTAATTAAACAATGTAATTTATTAACCCTCTTAATTTAATACCCATGTCAATGAATGTAACATGTAATTAATTGATCAATTAATTAATCAAATTATAACAATTAATTAATTAATAAATATTTAATTAGTATCATTATACCAATCTTTGTTTAATTAATAATATGTTAGAAAAATTAATTACCTAATAAATTTTTACTCAATAATCCCTAAACATATATTCTACTAGGGTTGTTACATAATGAATACATTGTTATAAACATTAGTGTATGTTTAAATCTTGTTTTCTAAATATTAAAAATATGATATACAAGTACATGTATAGATGGAAGGGATGAATATAAGTTTTTCATTCTATGCATGGTACTTAGAGATTAAATAATGATATTGAATACATTGTTTTAAATACTAGCAACAACCACATTGATAATATTAATGTGTCTCAATACACAAAGTATATTTAGCACATACTATAGGAAAACACATTATTAATGTCCTAAATAAACATCTATCGACGTATTCATACACCAAATTGTTGTATGAGACCCCCCTTATTTGTGGCATAAGAAAGTCTATAGAGGTATACATACCCTACCCCCTTCTAGATTTGAAAGTGTGACCTCTTAGGAGGAAACATATGTTCTTAACCATTAGTCTCACTAATGCTATATAACTTTAATAATAATAATAATATTAATAATATAATATCATCTTGCCACATTAATGACTATGCCACATTGTGACATTCATAAAATATTTTATGACATTGCAACATTCTTCAAGGGTTACGCTAGATTGTGGCATTCATTTATGATTATTCTAGATTGTAACATTCATCTTGTTGCATTAACAACTATGTCACATTGTGATGTTCATTAATGGTATTGTAGCATTATGACACAAAAGAAATGTGATGTTACATTGTGACATTCATAAATGATTTTGTCTCAATGCAACAATTATCGAGGATTATATTTGATTGTGACATTTCATAATGGTTAATGGTTATGTTTGATTATGATATTCCTCAATGCTCTTGTGACATTTAGACATTCATTTTGACTGACTTGTGTTGGATTTCTACATTCGTGAATGTTTATGTTGCATTTTGGTGTTGATCAAATGCAATGTCACATTGTCACATTCATAAATTATTTTTTTCCATTGCGACATTCATCGAGGGCGATGACACATTGAATTTGGTTGATTTTTTTTTTGGCATGGTTGGCCATTGTTCATTATGGTTCGCTATGGTGTTTTATTGTGGTTGGACATGGTTAATGGAATAATAATATTATTAATAGTTATATCACATTGCATAGTTTATCAAAGGTGATATTACATTGTGACATTCATCAAGGGTTTTGTGGCATTGCAACATTACTCTTGTTTTATGTTGGATTACAACATTTGAACATAATTATGTCACATTGCATAAGAGATTTAGAATATGATTAATATTTATATATTGTAGTCTTAATCTTTACTATAGTATGTTTAGTTTGCATATTTATGAATTTTTCTATATTAAGGGTTTTGTTGCATTCATACATTAATGAAATGTGATGTCACACCATGACATTCACCAAGAGTTATGTTTTATATTTTGAAATTCCTTTATGGTTTTTTCATATTGTAACATTCATCTTATTCTATTAATAGTTATATCACATTGCAACATTCATTAAATGTCATGTCACATTGCAATGTTCATACATGATTTTTTCGCAATGTGATGTAACATTTTCAAGGCTAACTTATGTCAATTTTATACATACTTGAATGGTTGTGTCGTATTGTGACATACATCTTCATTGCATTATGTTGAATTGCATCATCCCCCCTTCCTTTTGCAATGCCCTATTTGAATATCGGTGTTATATTAAAGGTCATACATAGTTAACCATTCATAAGCATAAGATTGAGTTAGCTATGGTTTACCATGTTGATTATGGTTAGGAATGTTTGACTATAGTTGACCATGTTTATTGTGTTTAACCATGGTCTATTATTGTAATGTCACATTGTGATTTTTACCTTGATTGAATAATGTTAAATTGCTACATTCCTTAATGGTTGTCACATTTTGATGTACATCTTCATCGTCTTATGTCGAATTGCATCATTCCTAAATGTTTATGCCACATTGCGACATAACCCTTTATGAACATTACAATGTGACTTAACCATTTAGGAACGATGTAACTCGGCATAATACAATGAAGATGTGTGTCGAAATGAGGCAGTTTACTATGATAATGTCACATTTTGACATTTATCTTAGTTGGATAATGTTTAATTGCTATGTTCCTCAATGGTTGTGTCACAATTCAATGTACATATTTAATGTCTTATGTCAAATTCCATCATTCCTAAATGGTTATGTCATATTTTAATTTTCATATGTTAACTATGGTTGAACATGATTGAGTTTTTGAGAATCTTCTCTACAATTGAGCATGATTGAAAATGGATGACCTTTAATATGGCACCCATATTCAAATAAAAGGGATGGAATTCATAAACATCACACTAAAACATATGTTTGATTGAGATGTTCTTGAATGATTATGTGTCATTGAGACATTCATATTAATTAAATTGTGTCCACTTCCTACATTCATCAATAGTTATTTTGCATTGTCACGTCAATCAAATGTGATGTCATATTCTAACATTCATAAAGGATTTTGTCACTTTGCAACATTCATCGAGGGTTATGTTAGATTGTGGAATTTTTTTATGGTTGTTCCATATTGCAACATTCATCTTTTTGTGTTACCGACTATGTCATATTTCAGTGTTCATCAAATGTCATCTGATGTTGCAATGTTTATTAAGGAACGATGACTAAGTTGACTATTGACAAAACCCTAAATGAAGATCACAATGTGACATAACCATTTAGGAACAATGCAATTCAACATAATACAATGAAGATGTACATCACAATGTGATGGTTTACTATGATATTGTATTATTGTGACATTTACATTAGTCAAATAATGTTGAATTTCTACATTCCTCAATGGTTTTGTCACATTTCAATGTACATAATCATTGTCTTATGTCAAATTACATCATTCCTAAGTGGTTACATCACATTGCGATTTTCATATGTTAACAATGATTGAACATGATTGATTTTATGAGCATATTTACTATGATTGAGTATGATTTTGTATGGATGACCTTTAATATGGAACCAATATTCCAATAGGAGGGATGCAATTCGTAAACATCGCACTCAAACATAACCATAAGGAAAAATGGTGACATAACCTTAAATGAAGAGCATTACAAAGTGATGTAACCATTTAGGAACGATACAATTCAAAATAAAACATTGAATATGCACATTGAAATGTGACACAACCATTAAGGAATGTAGTTATTTGAAATACATTAGCCTTGAAAATGTTACATCACATTGGGACGTTCATTTAGGGTTATGTTACTAAGGAAATGTTGCAAGGTGACATAACCCTAAATGAACATCAAAATGTGACATAACCATTTAGGAATGATGGAATTCAACATAATTCATTGAATATGTACATCACAATGTGACACAATGATTGAGGAATGTAGCTATTTGACATAAGTTATCCTCGAAAATATTATTTCAGATTGCAACATTCATTTAGGGTTATGTTACCTTGTGACATTACTTTAGGGTTTTGTCTGAATGTCATGTTTATAAATTGTGTCCCTTGTATTGGAATATGGGTGCCACATTAAAGGTCACCCTTATTCAACCATAGTTGACTACATTTAGGATTATATTACCTTGTAAAATTCCATTAGCATTATGTTTGAGTGTGATGTTTATGAATTGTGTCCCTCGTATTGGAATATGGGTTCCAAATTAAAGGTCACCCAGAGTCAACCATAGTTGACTACATTTAGAGTTATATCCCCTTGTGAAATTCCTTTAGGGTTATGTTTGAGTGTGATGTTTATGAATTGTGTCCCTCATATTGGAATATGGGTGCAAGGTTATCCATAGTCAACAACTCATAACTTGTTGAATATGGTTGATGTTCATTTAGGGTTATGTCACCTTGTGACATTCCTTTAGGGTTGTGTTTGAGTGTCATGTTTCTGATTTTTTTTTATCATATTGGAATATGTGTGTGAAATTAAAGGTTATCGATAGTCTAACATTTATAAGAATAACACCAAGTTGACTATTGACATTACCCTAAATGAGCATCACAATGTGATGTAACCATTTAGAAATGATGCAATTCAACATAATACAATGAATATGTATATCACAATGTGATGATTTACTATGATAATGTTACATTGTGACATTTACCTTAGTTGAATAATGTTGAATCGCTACATTCCTCAATGTTTGTCTCACATTTCGATGTGCATATTCATTGTCTTATGTAAAATTACATCATTCCTAAGTGGTTACCTCACATTGCGATTTTCATATGTTAACCATGGTTGAACGTGATTAATTTTATGAGCATCTTCACTACAATTGAGCATGATTTATTATGGATGACCTTTAGTATGGAATAAATATTCCAATAGGAGGGATGCAATTCATAAACATCGCACTGAAACATGACCATAATTAAAAATCAGAAGGTTACATAACCCTAAATGAAGAACATCACAATGTGACATAACCATTTAGGAATGATGCAATTCAACATAAAACATTGATGGGCAAGTTTGAAGGAACACTTCCCAAGGAGGAGAGAACACATCTCGAGGCAGACTAGTTTGGCACTACCATAAACGTGCACCTCCTTCCATATGTAGCAAACTTTACCACAAAGGCCAAATGGAGCACATCGCTACCTGGGAGGTTGGCCACAAGTCCCAAGAATTAGAAACTGGTCAACTAAGATATTTTTTAGGGTTTGGGACCTTTTATAGTTGTTGGTTAGTTATAATTGTTCGATCAAAACAATTTTAAGTTCAACCTACCCTATATACAAGCTACCTATTCTACTAAATAAGACGAATGGATCATTTTTCTTACTCATATATTGTGTTTTTTTTGTCTTTCTCTGTAAATGTTCTTTGGATTTATTTGCAATATTACATATAAAATGGTATAAGAGCACAAGTCCAAGGTGATTCTACTCCACTAGTTAGATATTTCAGTGGTAGATCTAGGAAAACCCATATCCCTTCCTAAGATGCACTAGGGTTGGATATTTTTTATGGAGGTAAGGCATCTGATAGGGTTTCTTTTCACCCTCCTCTCTTTCTCTATCAATAGGTGTGTTAGGGAATCCCCCTCCTCCTCTTAGCTCAAGAATATTTCCAGAGGTTCTTTAGGGAAAACCCCTCCCCCTCTCCACTCAGTTTGTAGTCTGGAGGTGTGATAGAGTATTTCCCCTCCTCCTCTTCACTCAGTTTGTAGTCCTAAGGTGTGCCAGAGTATTTCCCCTCCTCCTCTCTACAGATTAGTGGCCTATATTTTATATATGGATAGGATAAGAATTATTTTATGAATATCATGCCTCCAATAAGGGACACTTTCTAGGATGTTTCCTCTTCTTTCAACACTTCCCCTATCCAAGGGTTGAATTTGGCTCTTCATGAGATTATTATATTGCAACTTCAGACTCCATCTCCTTTACAACTAGATGCATGCTTCCAAATTCCTAATTTTTATGTAAATATCAATGGGGACATTGTGGATTCCTGAATTCAAAGTCTCTCTACATTCTTCAACAATTGTCACGACATCTCTGACCAGGAGGAGATTCAAATTGCTAGATTACAAATGGAAGGCGTTTCCTAGGCTTGGTGGGATAATATACCCATTGGGACCCAACTAATTATGGATTTTCTTGAATCTTCCTCATATTCTACTCCTCCTATTGGCACTTGGGAAGCTCCTTGTCAATCACTCTATAGCATATTCTATCCTCCTGACTACCTTTAGAATATTCTAGCTCATTGGTTGTACCTCTTCCAATTCTTAGGTCAGTCCATGTAATAGTACATTGAAATATTCAGTAGGCTCCACATCCAACTTCATATTCAAAACTCTGAAGAGGTACTCATAGTGAATTTTAATTTTGGCTTATTGATTTTTTTACGTAGGGAGCTGGATTGTTTTTACAGTAGATCTATGGATAAGGATTTATCTCATTCTTTAGTAGTTCATCGTAAGTTATCCCCTCACTTGAAATCACCTCAATCTAATCCTAACTCCTCCTTCATTCCCTCCTCTCCAAAATAAACCTATTTCCCTAAGTCTACTAAATGGTTCACATTCCATAAGTCTTCTTTCCATAACACTAATAATTTTTATGTCCTAAAGAATCTGTCTATTGCCAAAACACTTTTTATAATACTCTCAAGTCCTCATATTCAACATACCCTCCTTCTTATCCAATGTATTTAGAAAATCCCATGGATTCATAACCCTATTGGGTTTAATGGTTACTAATTCTAATGCTAACTTGGTTTTCCCTCTCTTCACCCATAATTTCGAGACTAAGAAGTCTCTCGGTACACTCATTATAGAGAATGGAATCTAGAATAATTTATTATCTCAAGATTTGGTGAACCAATAAAACCTACCCACCACCCCTCATCCCTCTCCTTACCAATTAGGATAGTTTCATAAGGACAAACCTCATCTTGTGGTCACATAACGATGTGCGATTATATTTTCCATTAAACCTTTCCATTATTCTATACTTTGTAATGTGTCTCTATTGGATTGTACAAATATTGTTTTGGGAATCCCACATTAGAAGCAACATGATGCCATATATAATGATTGCACCCATCAGTATCACCTCAAACAATATGGTAAAACTTATCTTCTTACCTCTTCATCTTGAAATATCCTCATTTGCTCATTGTCCAAGCTGATGTCTACAAAGTAAGCCTCAATACATCCCTCTCCTTATTCCTTGTGCACCATGTTAAGCCATATCAAACACCCAATTCCATTGCGCCTGATATGTTTGTTTTTCTCTCTTAATTTTCTGATGTGTTTTCCTCTCCAGAAGGCCTTACACCTCATTGCCCTATTGACAATTTTATCAAAATCATCCCTGCTACTTCTCTTCCTAATTCCCCTTCGTACATCTTAACTCCACATGAGGTTGAGGAAATTGAACACCAAGTCCAACTTTTAGCACCAAAAGTCACCTTTCGATTGCAGCAGAGGTAGGCCTCATACCCATCAGAATTTTGTGTCACGGGTTGGTTATAAAAGCATCAAATGTGCGCAGTCTCAAGATTATATTGCTTTAATTGAGAAAACTAGGTCATAATGCACAGACATGTGAGGTCTTTGTCTAACTTCAGTAAATAAGTTGTATTATAGTGGTGATTAGGGAGAACAAATTTAGGAGAGTGAAGAGGTATGATATGGACATCTAGTCTTCCAATAGCTAAAGAGATAAAAACTCAGAATACAATATCTTCTTGGCTTAGAGATTCAAGGAACTTAATGAAATTATTATGAACTAAAATCAAACATACATCAAAATTATATAACAACTGTCGAGTGGATCATCCATGCTAGGGTCATTCAGTGTTGGAAGAAAATATACAGAGAGAACTGATTAAAACAGGTCATAGTTTCATTATGATCAAACCTACATCACAAGAACACAACCACCCTCGACTAGATCCTCCATGCCTGAGTGTTCTATCATAGTCGTTTGTAGGGATATGAAAAGAAGATGACTTACATTAAACAAGAAGTCTTAAATACATATACATAACCAGAATAACTAGAGATTCATTAAAACTTTACAATCTAAGATCCTTTCTTAACCATCGACACTTATAAAATATCAAAACTGAGTATTTATTCTCAAAACAAAATCATAGAAGCATATTCGAGTAGTTTCATTTAAGGAATTACGTCTACATGCCTCCTGTCAGACTATGCATGGAGTCTTTGACTAGATGTGAACTTTAATCAAACGCAAGTGAGCTTCAGAACAGATCTATTGATGAGTCGACTAATTGACAATCCTTTCCTATGTTTTTTATTTATGGCTGAAACGACGTTCAAACGCCACCAACCAACCTCAATAAATGCTTCATTGGGATTGGGGAAGGCTCAATTCAACTCTACACCTTTAGGACGTGGTAGCTGACAAGGTGATTAGAGAACCAGGCATGAAATGGTAGACGGGAGAAGGCCATGTGGACAATGCAAGGGCCACACGAGCAAGAGATGAGGTGGACTCGGACGGATATGATGTGGGGCGAGGTGGAAAAGGTTGCGGGACAGTGAGTAGGGGACATGCGTCGGTTGGAAGGTGAGTATAAGAGAGGTGGAGGGAGAAAAAGTGATAAGGGAGTGGGCACTTGTCAACCCAGGATAGAAAATATTAAGCACATACGCATATCGAGGCTGCAAAAACCAGTTTGAAACTTCCCCACTTTTGGACCTGATGTGTGTCTCTGGCTGACATGAAACACCTTTAGGAAAACATGTTTTCATTCCAGGCCCACCCTACAAACTTTATCATGTGTGCATGTTGAAGCCCTAATATGATCGAAAACCGTCGATCTGACGCACACCAGTCTTGACCGCCCATATTTGTGTGTGTCTTATCACATTGCAGAAAAAGGTCACATCGCACCTCTGACTTAGGATATAAGCTGATTTGTGGTTTTTTTGCCCATTTTCTTTGATTCCTTCACCAAGGGGCCAACTTCTTAGGAAAACACCCCCATTTTACAAAGTAATGTGATAACATTAGGCTCCACGGGGGATGGCTTCATCCCTGTGAGAAGACAAGAACCTTTATGTATCTTTAGTTCCTTACTGTTGGGTCATGGAGTCACTCAAAACAAAAAGAAAAATAAAAACAATATTTACAAAGACAAAGAAGCCACTCAAGGTTCAAATAAATAACTTCTTCAGAAAATGCCCATTCATAGGGCCACCAAAAACTTCATCGCCCTCCAAATTCTACAATCTGAAAGTGTTGTTTCGACCTGCCTCAGAGATTTTGAAGGGCCTGATCCACAAGGCTTCAAATTTTTTGTGCTTTCCTTTGTCCTATCTCGGTGCATCCCATTTAAGAACCAGATCTCCCAGTTGGAAATCCTCTTTTCTCGCCTTTCTGTCCAAGGCTTTCTTGATCTTCTGATGACGATCATGCACTTTGTCCATCATATGCTTTCTTTCCTGTTGCACGTTGACTATCTGAAGAATCCTTTTGATCATGTCGTCAGGTTCACCCTAGTAGTCTTGAAAGAATTTTTCTACAGGCAAGGTGAGTTGAGAGGGAAAAACTGCTTTGAATCCATATACAAGATGTAAATGAGAGATACCGAGAGACCTCTTTGTCATCACTATGTCAGTCCATAGAGATAACTTAAGATTTGAATCCCATGCTTTCTGGTTTTCCTCTAAAATTACTTTGATGATATTTATCATGATGTTGTTAGAGGAATCTGCTAATCCGTTTCCTTGGGGGTAGTAGTGGGTAGAGTGGATTAGTGAAATTCTTAACTGCTCACAAAACTGGATCAATGGTTCAACCTTGAAGGATGCAGTGTTATCAATGATGATTTTAATCAAACAACCAAACCTTTCCATAATATTTTCAAGAAAACTAATGATCAGTTTGTGAGAATCACTCCTTGTGGGAATAGCTTCTATCCACTTGGTGAAATAATATGTTGTAGTTAGGATCCACCTGTGATGACCACTTGAATTGGGATGAATTTCCCCAATGAAGTCTAGGCTCCACTGCTAAAAGGGTCCTAAAGCTACCATAGGCCTTAATGGCAGAGACTTGAGCTGCTTCTTACCAAATAATTTCTGACATTTGATGCAAGCTCTAACTTTTTCATAGACTTCAATGAATAAAGTAGGCCAGTAGTGCCTAGCCATGATAATTTTGTAGGATTTGGTTTTCTAAAAGTGATGTCCTCCACAGAGGCTATCATGGAAATAAAACATAATTTTTTCAGCCTCCTGTGGGTCTAGACATCTTAGAAGAACACACAGAGGGTCTTTCCAATACAAGACCTAGTCAATGAGGCAATACCTGATTGCATTGAGCTTTAAATATCTTTCCTTAATTCTTCCCATACCATAAGGGAGTCTCAACTATTGCAGAAAAAATATAATTTCTTTGTACCAGGTACATTCTACCAGTAGAGGGATACCATGTGGATTTTTATTAGACAACTCAGCTCGCTGGATTTCTAAAAAAGTGTTGATGGAGTTAAACCCCAAATATGTACAATTAGATTCAACCAACAGCTTGGCTAAAACTGGGCCTTTAACTAGCCTGGTGGGACTTATTTCCAGATCAAACTCAAGGATTTTGGCAATCCACTTACTCGTTTTTCCATCTATGTCAGGCTAAATGAGAATTTCCTTCACAGCAGTTGAAGGAATGTATGCAATATCCCTTGAATGAAGGACATAGATTCTAAAACCCTTGAGGGATTTCACCAATGCATAGGCATGTTTTTCATGATGTCATATTTCATCTCTACATCTATTAGTGCTCTGCTAAATGAAATACACTACTCCAGACCTTCAACATTTTTCTGCAATAAAATAGTTTCCACTGTATCAAATGAGGCAAAGGAAAAGATTAAGAAATCCTTGGAGTAGTTAGGACTGACGAGCACTAGTGCCTCAGTCAGTTCCTTCTTGATTTGGTTGAAATAATTTCTTCACTCAACAATCCATTTTACTTCCTTCCCTTTCCTGAGCATTTTTGTGATATGCTTCACCAATTCAAAAAAAATTGAGACAAACCTTCTCAAAAAATTGATTTTTCCCAGGAAAGACTGGACTTCCTTCTTGGATATTGGAAGTGACAATGTTTTAATATATTTCACCCTGCTTGAATCAATTCTTACCCCCTTAGATGATACTATGTGTCCCAACAATTTTCCCTCTTTCCTGGAAAACAATGATTTCTTGGGATTTAAGGAGAGACCAAACCTTATGCATTTCAAGAAGACTTTCCTCAAGTGAAAAAATTGTTCTTTATCAGATGTGGAAAAGACTGTTATGTCATCCAAGTAGATGACCACAAATGTTTCCCTTTCCCCTATGAAAGCGATGTGCATATCTCAGTGAAAGCTTTCTCCTATGTTCATTAATCCAAAGGGAATTTTAGCATACATGAATGTGTTGTGGGGAGTGGTGAAGGTAATATTTTCTCTGTCTTCGGTAGAACAAATATTTGATTGTAACCAAAAAATCCATCAATCATGGAAATCTTGGATGCACCTGTTACCTTCTGTAATATGTGTTCCATCTTTGGCAGTGGGTAGTTGTCCTTCTTGGAGCTTCTATTCAACTTCCTAAAATCGACACAGATTCTGATTTATCCACTTTTATTTCTCACTAGGACCAAGTTGGCCACCCACTTAGAATATATCAAAGTCACAATAATCTGACCATCCAAAATCTTCTTTACCTCCCTTTCTATAATAGGCGGTAACATAGGATTTATTTATCTTAACTTCTGCCTAAATGGTTTGGCTTATTCCTTCAGTGGGATATTTTGTTCAATGACAGTGGTGTCATATGTTCTAAGGCCTTCATAGGTGTAAGTAAAAACATCATCAAATTATTTTAATATCTCAGTATACTTGACCCTCTACTCCTTTAACAAGTTGTTAAACAACTTGAAAAACTTTGGATCCTCCTCTGTGACAATACTACACTCATCTACATCAAGTTTATCATTCGAGATTTTACCCTTTATTGCCACATCATTTCTATCAAATAAAATTTTTGGAGGGATCAGTCCCTTTAGGATGTGATTTCTAGGCAGCTAAAACATATGATGATCAACAATTTTTTTCATAAAAACATCAGCTTGAAGATCAATGTCAGAATCGTGATCTTGATCAATGTGTAATGAAGAAAACTCATCCACAGCTTCTACGAATCTTTTGATTTCAAGATCATTATCAAAAAACTTCCAATGCTTGAAATGATCAAGTATAGAGGGCATGCATTTTACTTCTAAATCATACCTGAGCTTGGGTGGCAGAGGAACTCTGAAATTGCTTGCTGAAACAACCAAAGAGTCATCCATGACATTCTCTTATATTGGAATAAATGAAATGTTTAAAGCCAAGATAAAACTGTCAATGAGGTCCCATACTTCATTTATGTAAATTCTGAGCCAAGGGTGTTTGGACTGATAAATATTTTTGATATGCTGGACAATCAACTCAGAATCTCCAAACACTGTTATCTTTTTAATCCCCATATCTTTTGCATCCCTCAAACCCAAGACAAGAGCTTCATGTTCTACCATGTTACTGGTAGCTACAAATTCTAACTTGTATACCAGGGATATAATTTCTTGAACAAGTGAAACAAGGACCAACCCATCACCAACACCCTCCCTATAAGAGCCTCCATCAAAGAACAATTTCCAAATAGAGGTAATCAGAGGAGAATATTCACATAGATTAAGGGATTTCTTTCTGATTTCGAGAGGAGGTTTAGGTACATCAGTGAGATGCAACAAGATGGATCATAAATCAGTCTTAGGGGAAAAGATAATATGGTTGGTGGGGTCATCTTCATCACTAATAATATAGGCCAACTAATCTTTTCTGTATAGTCTTCTATGATCCCCCCCAAACACGGGAATAGTAGCATATGTGAGGTCCATCTGCAATGTTCCTCCAAGCCTTTTTATCCAAGATCTTGACAATAACATGCCAAACTTTGGGGGAACATCAACCAATACAATATCCATGACCACACTTTTCATGGGCAACTGAAACAAGGTCACAACCAGATCTTTTATGACACCAAGACATTGCACTGTCCTTGAATTAAAAGAATACAAATCATGGTATGCTTTGGTGACTTCCAGTCCTAGTTCTTCCATGACATTTTTGGGAATCAGATTATGATAGGATCTTGAATCCATCAAACAATTATGCAGTACCTTATCATGTATGTTCAGTGATGTGTAGAAAGGAGGGGACGAATCATCTCTATCTTCTACCATGAGACCTAAGATGACTATTGGTTTTTTGTCTTGCAAATCGATTGAGTTTGTGGGATGATTTGAGGGTTCAACCAGCAAAAACTTAGATAGGTATCTCCTAAAGTCTTCATGCTTGACCATATTTGAAAGGGGGACATAAATCATAATCTTCTAAATTTCATGTTCAAAGTTAAAATAGGAGGGGGGTTGGAGAATTTCTCTTACGTCTGGGATGGGACCTTTTACCACTAGTAGGAGGTTTTATGTTTTCTTCTCCTTGCTCCTACTTGCTACATCATTGGGATGCTTTTCTACTTTAGTAGGCTTCTCAGAAACATTAGCCTTTTCTCCTTTCTTTTTGTACCCGAGGTTGTACCTATTTGGGTTGTTGTTGGACTTATCCCCATTGCTCAGCTTGTTTAATTGGTTGTCTATGAGAGACTCCTCGTATGTTGATTGAGTTAAGTGAGGAAAAGAGGATGTATCTTTAAGACAATGAATTTCTGGGTCTAGGTATTCTTCCTCTTTGCCCTCAGCTGTAAAGAGGTTGTTTTGAAGAGGGGTTTAGATTTTCTGATCATCCCTATCTATGTTCTGAGGTTATTTTTTCATAATCCGAGGAGAATTTTTATTCAGCCTCTTGAAGTTTCCTCTGTTATCAACATTTTGAGGATTTCTATAAGTCTTATTCCTTTCTAATTCCAACCTTTTCATTTTGGATAAAAGTGATTTTAGTAACTTAGATACTTCATCCATTTGGGGGGGTGGGGGGGAGAACTAGAGGTTCAGGATTCAGATCTTCCTCTTACTCTATCAGCCTTATTCCTGAGTCGGTCCACTACCAATATGTTAGACTCTACTTCCAGGGATGCATCTTGCATATGAGTCGAGGAGGTATCTCTTCTCTCTCTTAACAGGAGGCAAAAGTTAGGATCAAAAGCACTAGCATAGGTAATTTTGGCAGAGGCCTAAGTAGGATTAATCTCAACAGGGATCTTATTGTACATCTTGTTTAATATTTTGTAGAAATCAGAGACATACTCTCCCTCTTTTCTTTCTAGGGACTCGAACTCTGTGATATAATATATGAAGTCCTTTTTATCCCCCCATTGTCTCAAAAGGATATTGTCTAAATCCTCAATCCCATAAATGGATCCAGGGGTCAGGTCCCTCAACCAATTTCTAGCTTCTCCATCAATATTGTGAACAAAAATCCTCATCCACACATCTTCATTTACTATGACATAGTTATCAACATAACTATAAAAAGTTGCAAGGTGCTCCTCTGCAGTGATATCTCTCACTCATGTGAACTTAGGCAGCTGCTTAAGGTAGCCACTGACTGGGAGAGCATTAAGAGGCTAAGGAAAAATGAGGGGCATATCTGGTAGCTACTATAATATCCATTCTATTTCTGGGGGGATTAGCTCCTGCCAATGTAGTGTGAATAGGAGGAGAACCAGGAGGGGATGGAGGTGTTCTTATGGGAAAAAAGAGAAACAATTGTGGATCTAGATAAAAGGCCTTAGGTCTCGAGGGAACATATGTTTCCCTTTCTTTGAAACCAAAAACTATAACAGGAAGAGGAGTAGTGAAACTGGGAGAGGGAAAATCAGCAGGAACACTCACAAAATTTAAATTTCTAGAAGCTCCCGCAGATGGTGTAATAAGAAAGTGAGAAAAAACTACTGGAGATGGTATAGGAGAAGAATAAAAATTAACAGAATCACCTGTTTCAACAGTAGAAGAGCCCTCCTGAAAGGTCCTTTGTCTTCTGATAATTTTCTCTGGATCATCTTCAAGTGTCACCAAAGGAAGCTGTGGAGTGGACCTTGTGTGTCTTCCCTTGGAAACCACAACTGAAACATTGTAGTTGTCTCAATGGAGTCACCACAGTGGAGTCACCAGGTGTAGAGTTGCAATATTTGATGTACTAAGTCTTGATGCACCTTTAGAACCGGTAAGATTTGTCGTTCATTCCCAGGGAAAATATTCAATTCGTCCCCGACAACGGTGCTAGAAATCTTAGCACCAGAAGTCACCTCTAGATCGTAGCAGAGGTAAGCTTGATACATATCAGAATGTTTTGTCACAGTTTGGTTATAAAAGGGTCAAATGGGCACAGTCTCAATATTATATCACTTTAATTCAGAAAATTGGTCCGGAATGCAGATTCAAGTGAGGTCTTGGTCCAACTTTAGTTAGTAAGTTGTAGTATAGTGATGAGTAGGGGGAATAACTTTAGGAGAGTGAAGAGGTCTGATATGGACATTTGGTCTTCCAGCAGCCAAAGAGAGAAAAAATCAGAAGAAAATATCTTCTTGGCTCAGATCTTCAAGGAACTGAATGAAATTATTATGAACTGAAATCAACCATACATAACAATTCAATAACAACTACCCGACTGGATCATCCATGGCCAGGTCACTCATTGTTGGAAGGCAAGAAAGAAATATAACTGATTAAAACTGGTCGCAGTGTCTGTCAGGCGAAATATTTGTCGTTATAATAACGTTGTAGTACTTGCCCAACCATTTAATTGTCAACCCGGGGTACGTAGACTGACGAAGCACATGCACTGTATATGTAGGAATGAAGTAGAACTAATCTAATCTAATCTATGTTGCTGAAATCAAACTGATCTAAGAAAGCATTGAAACACTAACTAGGAAAGCATGAAATTGCCTAAGGGAAATACAACATGTGAAGAGTTAACAACAATGAGCTCATA
>ML843854.1:54128-70465 GCA_009831015.1 Picea engelmannii | reverse complement strand
AATTTCTAGGATTGTGAAGACTTTCACGGCTAATGCCCCTCCTGCAAGACGCAGGCCCCTCCCGCAAGGTGTAGGGAGCGTTGATCCTCTAAAGTCACAATTTTGTAAGTTGGAGACAAATTAATGCCCCTCTAACATGACTTTGAGAATTAGGGAAAATAATAATGTGCCCCCTGCAATGAACTCAGATCTTCCCAGTACGAATATCATGGATCGATTTCTCCACTCACAAGTTCTACAGGAACTCACTTTCACACGCCAAATCTTACTCAACTCGGTTCACCTCTCTGATACCCTTCTTTCACACGCCAAATCTTACTCAACTCGGTTCACCTCTTTGATGCCACTTGTTGGAAAGCAGAATCATAAACTCAACAAGATTAATGGCAAGTAAAAATCGAGAATAACAATCACACAATGTTTATGTGGAAAAACCCTTTTAAGAGAAAAAACCATGGGGCAATGATAATTGGTATTCTTATTATTCAAGGGAGAATTACAATAGCCAAACATAGGCTTACAACCATCCTCTCACTCTCTTCCCAGACACTGCGCTACACTACACTGCTCTACACCTCTACGACTATGCACATATATATAGTATCTATTAGATAGTTAGACAAATTGATTACAACCAGATCCACCAGTTACACAAATTGATCATTGTAGTGTGCATGCATCTATTTTTAGCTGATACAGTGTGCATGCATCTGCATGGGAAATTAGTTGGCACGTTTCAACAAAAATGTCATTTGCTACTATGCTGTTGTTGGTATTTAACACCACTCCAACCACATTTACATGTCTCTCTACATATGTAAATTTATTAAATTTAGAGATCTGAACAACAAGAAAAGCTTGGAATGGGACCACACCCTTTTGTTCGAGGATAGGTAGCATTTTACAAACAAATAAATTATGTAAGCATGGCCAAACTTCCCCGGTTTACGACAACGTGGGTTTACATATATTCTGCAATGTCAAAGTCCACGAACAATAATAAATAATGAGTTAGGAAAGAGAACATGAAAGGAGGATTCCCCACCAACGTAACTGAACCTGCTGCTCTTTGAAGTCTTTGTGAACAAAAATTGTAACCATGATTGTCCATGACTCTCAAAATAAGAACATCGAACCAGGACGTGGCTATAAATATTCCCACATATGCAGAGATGGTTGACCAGTGTAATCTCACAACACCCACTCTCAATCATGAATGGTTGACCAGTGTAATATCACAACACCCACTCTTAGTCCCCGAAGGCCTAAACCAATATGTTGGGCAAGGAAAGAAATGTCCAAGATCGAACAAAACCAGGAAATGGATGTGATTATGGAAAAAATATATTAGGGTAGATTGTAACATGCAAAGCTGCAGTGAAAAGAAGAAGGATAAGGTTGGTCATGCAAAGGCGGTGCAACAGTGCAGTGGGTGAAGGTCATGAAATGGACGAATAACGGTGCAAAGGTGGTGCAATAGGGTGGTGAAGGAAGGAAAAAAAATGGATAGGTGGTTGGATTCTATTATCACCATAACAATTTACCGGAATCCGAGTGTCAAATAAATTTGGAGAGGGGTTAGACCGACAGGTGGTGAAACAACGGTTGAGACCCATATCGGGCGGCAAAACAACACGGGACTTAACTGATCAAGGGTGGGCCGGGTAAAACCACCATGGTGTCATTCATGGACGTGTGGCACCCTTAGAAGTACATCAGGTCGAAAGGCGGTCTTCCTAACACCATTTTCCCAAAAGCCTCGATGTCACGTGTTCTAATATGTCAAATCAACGATTCATGTAGGGGAGGGTGACGGCTGGTCAAATCACTGCATGCCACTCATTTGGGTACTTCACGACCGTGTGATGTCAGGGGAACACCGTTGGATAACGAACTCAAAGGCTAATCATTTGAAACAGATTGGTCGAGCATGGTAAACCAACGTGCCTGCAAGTAATCTTGTCAGTGATTGATGATTGGAACTTGATAACTATCGGTCTTCAAATATGTGTGGCATTATTCTACTCCAGGCAATCGTTGTCTCATTCATAAGCGAAGTAATATCAAACTGGATCGATTTCTTGAGTTCTGTAGAGTTAAGGAAAACAAAAAAAGTGGTCTCTGCAAAGTTGGAAGACATGGAAAAAACCAATCAAACAGTATCCAGTATAATAGGGTTTTCAACCAACATGGAAAGCTTATCAATGAGTAAGAAAGAAAGATTGATTGCGCAGATATTAAAAACCTAATTCCATACTAACCCTGTGACAAAACCAGAATCAGGGGTCAGATTAAAATTGTTATGAGGGACCTAATCATCAATGGAGACGCAGACAAACTCTACAAGCGAGCATTGAAGAAGAAGCAAAGCAAATGACATAAGATAGAAATCAGAGTTGAGGCGATCGAGAGCATTGGGAAAAATCAACTAGCTTGGTTGAGCACTCTAAGGGAGGAAATCACCAAGCTGGAATGAATTCTCAGGTGGAATTGAGTATGTTCTAGCAAATTTTGGACATATGGCGGTCGAAGGAAAAATCCCCAGATATGTCAGACCTATTCGTAACGATCCCTGTAATGTAGGAAATTTTTTGTTATACTTCACTCTTTTTGTAATTGACCTCTATCTTTAGAACTATGAGGGAGTTTAATTGTTTTGAATCCCACAATAAATCTTATATATATATCATCCCGAGGATATAAAAAGCATGATGGAGAGGGGGCCTACCCTCGTTGCAGGTAGAATTTGTAAGATCATGGAACTAAACTGAATATATGATGCAAAAGCAATTTTTGAACTATTTATGAAAAGATTCTAATCGGCTGTGATATGAGTTTTGTCTTCTTTCATAGTGCGTGTTTCCTGTGTCTTCAAAATTCCATTTGCAAGTTCCTCTTTTAAATTGGAGAGTTAAAAGTTTGGAATTCGTCTGATAATTCTCTAGACTTAGAAATTTAAATTCATGTGATTATCTTCTCAAGTATTTTAGAATTCATTTTAATATGCTCTGAAGAAGTTATGTGTTTTCCTTTTTCTTCTTTTGCCATGCAAATTTCAATTTGAAAACTCAGACTCATTGCCTCACTTAGCCTTTATCCTCTAGATAATTTCTAATGAACTACCACTGCATTATTTATTTCTGACTCCTTAGCCCAAATGTTACCCCCCCACTTCTTCAACAACTTTATAATACCCCCCAAAACAAACCAAATCTAGCCAATGATTTCCAAAGAAATATCAAGTGGCACGAGAGAGCCCTCTCTGAGTTGAGCAAGCTAGTTCCCAACTCTAAAGCTGGTTGAAACAATTACCTCTGTCATTTGTCTTATTAGTCAAACAAAATTTACAGAGTGATAACATTCTAGTGCCGTTGTCGAGGACGAAATTGGTAAATTTTCCATGGGAAGAATGACACGATTGAGTTCTAAGGTCTGAGAGCAGCAGACACTTAGGCACATACTGGCTGTTGTTGAAATAATGTAACTGAAAAGAGTATTCTTATTATTAATAATATATTATTCATAGGATCAATCCCCATTGTGGATTGATCATGTTGGTTATTGTAATAGGACCAAATCCCCTTTTGCGGATTGGTCAAAAGACAATTGTAATAGGCAGAATAAGAAGTTGGCCTCAGTAGATATTAAAGAGACCCAGAAATATAATAAAGGTGGGCTTACCCACCCAATTTGAGAAGTCAGCCCTACCAGTGAAGAGACCCTTCACACGTGCTAGACTTGTATAAATAAAGGAGGCTAGCGCCTCACTTAGAAATAACTCACTTGCTCATTTGAGAGACAAATTCAGATCTGCTACCGGAGAAGAAGGAGAGAGAGAGTGGCGCATATCTGGGAGAGGAATTCCTGTATTAGTTTAAGATATCTCTTGGCATTGTATTGGCTATCAATATTAAGGAAGTTTTGCTGGGTTTTCTTCCCCTAGAGGGTTTCTCAGGATAAATGTTGTGTCGCTTGTGATTGTGTATTTCTCAGTGATCTTGGATTATGCTATTGTTATCTAATGAAATGCAAACATCTATAATAATGGCTTAAACATTAACATGGTATCAGAGCCAAGCTGAAGGAAGCATCTTTCACAAGTGAAAAACGTCACTGTTACCATACATGAAAATTTGGGCTTTTTGATGGTGAAGCTTTTCAGCCCCAAAACCATCTAGGAAAGTGCGCCCTCCCCTAAGGATCAGTTTGGCACCTTCAGCACACCTTTTCAGTGGCTAGATCTACTAGAAAGTGAAACCCTAGTTTCATAAAGTACCAAAAAACCAGAAAACCAGAGTACCAGAAGTACCAGAGTACCAGAAGTACCAGAAAACCAGAAGCACCAGTCCAGAAATCCGCAGATCAAGTTTGAGGGGGTAAAAATTGGATTGTCAGAAATCTGACTGCACCAGCTAACTCGCCTCAGCTCAGCGCATCTATCTCCTAGATTAGAATTTCAAAACTCAAAGTTTGAAAAATTAGGGTTTCCTCATAAAACCCTAAGTTGTTGTTGTTGTACTAGTTGCAGTTGCATCTGTACTACCAGTTGCAGTCACCCTTGAAGTTTTTAAAGAGTTGGTAATGATTACTGCTGCTGCCAGATGGTGCCACCACCTGCAAATGCTATCAAAGGTATGTACTCACATATTTTTAAATGGTTAAACTTTAAAGAGTATTTGCAGGAGAAGGGATCTCTTTCCATAGATCCAGAAGGATCTTAAGATCCAACACATTCAGAGGAACAATGCAACCCAGGTGTGATTATTATGATATGCATCTATTTGTCATGACATTATCTTGATCAGTGTTTCATGTTGAAGCTATGATCAAATTATTAGACGGATTAAAATTTGATCATAGAGCTTATCCTCTAACCTAACCTTCTGTCAAGATAACGTATTGTCTTAGTACAACAGACAGGTTGAAGAAAGCACTCGTCATCTTGAGTGAAGGAGACTTGGAAGAAAAGCAAGCACTCATTCCCGAAGACAAGGCTCTAGGTTTGATTAAATCAAGTTGATAAGATTCAAAGGTACACATGACAAGTTGATGACTATAGTTGAGATAATAGTCTTTGTAAAGTATTATACCTAATAGCATGCGAGCATATAGAGGTATATGCTTTTCCTGATACAACTAACACCTCCTCTAGGAGAAACTTTATGTGTTAGTTCCAGGTTGCCATGGAAGAATGCTTGGTCACAACACTATGAGAGTGTTGACCTCATTTCATATTCTATTCCTTACCTTTAATCTTTGCTTCAGATAAATTATAAGTGATAGATCTAAAGGAGCTACTGTGATGATTGTTCGTGCTATTGCTTTATATTATCAGAAGGATATTATTCTTGCTTTCTATTTTGTTGACCTTGCTCCAGGTCACATGTAATAACCCTGAGGAAGCTATAGTGAAGGTTGCAGAAGGCAACGTGCTAAAGGAGATACCATAAATGAAGAAATCATCATTGGAAGAGAAGTAGGTGGCTTGCATAAGCTAAAGGGTCACTCAGAAGCTGCCATGACACACACCATTAAAGAATCTTGGCATAGAAGATTAGCTCAAATCAACTACAAAGCACTACCATACATATGCAAAGCGGTCACAGGTTTACCAGAACTCAAAGGTGACCATGAAGGTGTATGCAATGGATGTGCACAAGGGAAGAACATCAAGAACCTGTTTCCGAAGAGGGACAACAAGGCAGAAGGAGTCCTAGAACTCATTCATTCAGATGTATGTATCCCAATGCCATCGTCCTCCATTAGTGGGTATGTATACTATGTATCATTCATTGATGATTATTCTCGTAAGACCTGGATATATTTGAAGTGTTCAGCAAGTTCAAGGAATTCAAAGCCTTGATAGAAAACCTTTCTATAAGGAAGATTAAGATGCTCAGGTAAGATAATGGAGGAGAATATACCTCAAAAGAGTTTGTGAACTTCTGCAAAGATGTTGGGATCAAGAGGGAACTCAATACTCCCTATAATCCCCAACAAAACGGTGTAGCTGAACGAAAGAACAAAACCATATTGGAAGCTGTGAAGATTATGATCCATGATCAATATCTTCTTATGTGCTTATGGACAGAAGCAACAATGGCAACTGTATATGTGCAGAACCGATTGTCCCATAGTGTACTTGGGCTCAAGACACTGGAAGAGATGTTCAACGGAAAGAAGCAAGAGGTAATCTATCTCAAAATATTTGGTTGTCTAGTGTTTATTCATATACCTAAAGAAAAGAGAAACATGTTGGACCCTTCAGGAAAGAAGGGAATATTTGTGGGATACTGTGAAGTCTCCAAGGCCTTCAGAGTCTATATACTAGGTCAACATCACATTGTGATCAACAGGGATGTGACCTTTGATCAAGATGCAACGCTCAAGAAATCTAAACTATGCTATATTGAAGAGGTATATGAAGAGGAACCCGTAATCCCCAATACTGCAATGAGGGAGGTTCCCAGAGTTGCAGAACCAATGAGGGAAGTCGTAACTTCCACTGATGAGGAACTTCTAGAAGACCATGATATAGTAGAAGTGCAAGAACCTCCTCATATGACGATCCTCCATAAAATAAATCTAGCTTGGGCTAGAGAGCTTATTCAAGATGGAGAGAAGTACAGTGTTCCCCAAGGAACTACGAGAAAGGTGAAAAGACCAAAGCCATTCTCCAGTTATATGGATTTGATGTGTGATCTCCTAGAAGAGGAGCCTACCTACTTTAAAGAATCCATTTAGAGAAACGAATGTGCAGATGCCATGACAGAGGAATACCAATCCATAATGAAGAATGAAGTATGGGAAATAGTTCCCAGACCGAAGAATAAATATGTGGTATCCTCCATATGGCTCTTCAAAATAAAACATGTTGCTGATGGAAGTATTGAGAAGTATAAAGCAAGATTTTTTGCTCGTGGATTTTCCTAGAAGGAAGGCATTGACTATGAAGAGACATTCGACCCTGTGGCCAGATACACTTTGATCAGAAGCATCATAGCTCTTGCAGCTAAGATGAAGTGGAAACTGCACTAGATGGACCTGAAGAAAACTTTCCTAAACGGTGTTATCGAAGAGGAAGTGTATATAGAGAAACCTCAAGGATTTGAGGTTGAAGACAGGAAGTCTCATGTCTGCAGATTGAAGAAATCCTTTTACGGATTGAAGCAAGCTCCTAGATCTTGGTATGGCCGTATAGACAGTTTCTTGACAAGCTTAGGCTTTACCAAGAGTAAAGCAGACTCAAATCTCTACTTTAAAATCATGAATAATGAGCCAGTAATCTTACTACTATATGTGGATGACTTATTCTTAACTGGACAAGAAAAGATCATCACTGAATGTAAAAAGAGACTTGCCTCATAATTTGAAATGAAAAACCTTGGCCTAATGCATTATTTCTTAGGTCTTGAGGTATGACAGAGTCCTAAGAGGATCTTCTTTAACCAAGGGAAGTATACAGTCAAAATCTTGAAGATATTCGACATGTTGGAATGCAAGCCCATGAATACACCCATGGAAGCGAAGCTGAAGCTGTTGGTCAATACTTCATCAGAATTGATTGATGCCACACTGTATAGACAGATTATTGGATCGCTGATGTACCTGATGAACACCAGACCAAACATTTGTTTTTCTGTGAACACATTGAGTCAGTTTCTAGTAGAACCCAGACATGTTCATCTAGTGGCTACAAAACATGTGATGAGGTACCTTAAAGGTACAATAGATTATGGTCTCAGCTATGATGGAGATCATGATTTCACATTGAGTGGATATACTGATGCAGATTGGGCAGGAAGTGTTTTTGACAGGAAAAACACTTCAGAATGTTGTTTCAGTTTGGGATCAGCTATGATCTCATGGTAGAGTAGGAAGCAATCTAGTGTTGCTCTCAGCACAATGGAAGCTTAATACATTTCTACATGTTCTCCCAGCTGCGAAGCTATATGGCTTCGAAAGTTGCTGACCGACCTATTTGACTTAGAGATGAGAGAAACCGTGATTCTATGTGACAACTAGAGCTGCATAAAGATGACAGAGAATCTTGTATTCCACGATAGGTTGAAGCACATAGAGATCCATTATCATTACATCCATGACATGGTACAGAGAGGAGCCTTAAATCTCCAGTACATTAGCACGGATGAACAGGTTGCTGACGTGTTGACCAAGCCTCTATCTCGTGTGAAGTTTGAGTACTTCCGAGATAAGCTTGGCATAGTCCAAAAGGACCTTCCTCGAAAGGGGGAGTAGATGCGACGTTCCTTGCTTCTGACCTAACTGTCAGATGTAAAGAAAGATGTGTTGTGTTCCTTGATTCTGACCCAGTTGTCAGACGTAAAGCAAGATGTGATGTGTACCTTGCTTCTGACCCAGTTTTCAGACGTAAAGCAAGATGAGATGTGTACCCTACTTCTGACCCAGTTGTCATACGTAAAGCAAGATGTGATGTGTTCCTTGCTTCTGACCTAGTTGTTAGACGTAAAGCAAGATGAGATGTGTACCTTTCTTCTAACCCAATTGTTAGACGTAAAGCAAGATGAGATGTTTTCCTTTCTTCTGACCGAGTTGTCAGACGTAAAGAAAGATGAGATGTTCCTTTCTTTTGACCTAGTTGTTAGACGTAAAGCAAGATGAGATGTTCCTTTCTTCTGACCTAGTTGTCAGATGTAAAGCAAGATGAGATGTTCCTTTCTTCTGACCTAGTTTTTAGACGTAAAGCAAGACGATATTATGAGACTAGCACTGAGCTTCCGGCTGGATAAATGTGACGTAAAGTCAGTCTAGTATCCTTCTTCCGACCTGATGGTTGTGACGTAAAGCAGGACGAGTATCTTTCTTCCAGATTGAGTGATGTGACGTAAAGCAAGACGATGAGATGAGACTAGTACTATGCTTCCAGCTTGATAGCTGTGATGTAAAGCCAGTCTAGTATCTTGTTTCCAGCCTGAGTGTTGTAAAGGTTAGCAAGACATTGAGATGAGACAAGTACTGAGCTTCCAGCTTGACAGTTGTGACATAAATCCAGTCTTGTATTATGATGAGCCATCCTTGTGCTGTGATGATGATGATGTATCAGTTTTTATACTAATACATATTGATGCAAATGATGATGGAATTCCTTTGAGAATGACGATGCTGCCGATGAAGAAAAATTCCGATGATTTATAGATACGCCAGTCAATGTTCCAATATGATATTGATGATGTTGTCCTCTCACCCACTTGATGCTGTTGATGATGTTGTCCTCTCTCTCTCGCATGATGTTGCTGAAGAATACCCTTCTTGTTAAGGGGGAGTGTTGAAATAATGTAAATGCAAAGAGTATTCTTATTCTTATTAATATATTATTCATAGGATCAATCCCCATTGTGGATTGATAATGTCGGTTATTGTAATAGGACCAAATCCCCTTTTGCGGATTGGTCAAAAGACAATTGCAATAGGCTGAATAAGAAGTTGTCCCCAACAGATATTAAAGAGACCCAGAAATATAATAAAGGTGGGTTTACCCACCCAGTTTGAGTAGTCGGCCCTGCCAGTGAAGAGACACTTCACACGTGTCAGAATTGTATAAATAAAGGAGGCTAGCGCCTCACTTAGACATAACTCACTTGATCATTTGAGAGACAAGTTCAGATCTGCTACCGAAGAAGAAGGAGAGAGAGAGTGGCACATATCTAGGAGAGGAATTTCTGTATTAGTTTAAGAGATCTCTTGGCATTGTATTGGCTATGTATATTAAGGAATTTTTGTTGGATTTTCTTCCCCTAGAGGGTTTCTCAAGATAAATGTTGTGTCTCTTGTGATTGTGTATTTCTCAGTGATCTTGGATTATGCTATTGTTATCTAATGAAATGCAAACATCTATAATAATGGCTTAAACATTAACAGTTGTATCCCTGCTCTGGCGACTCCACACATCAAAAAATCAGTTTGAAGGTGATTCCACTGGTAGAAGAATCCATAAATTTTTAATTTTCAATGGCGACTCCACTCTCAATGCAGAATCTAGATTCCAAAACATCATTGGTGACTCCACTAGAAGATTAGATCCCTTGACATAGATATGAAAAGGCATTATGGAAGAAAACAGGTACTTAAAATGGGATTCTTTCCAAGGCATTTTAAAATTTGTTATAAATTGCCTTTCGTCCCTTCATGAAAATACTAGATGAGTTTTTATTTACCTCTTGCATTATAATGATGATCTCGAAATTATTGAAATTGTATGTCCTCCTCTTAAAGTTGTGCATGCATATCCTCACTATATCACTAATTTCGATAAAATATTTTATTTGGGCCATGTAATGATCATAACCAAGTTGATGAGCCCCATGAATCCAAGGATGATATTTCCCCTCTTGTACTTGTTCCAACGTCCTCCAAGACCCAACATAGATACAAACCCTTGAAGCTACTCCAAGTTCTCCACGATTTCCCTCCAAAATACTATGAGTATCTACTTGTGTTTGATGGGGAACCTGATGGCATCTCAGCTGAAAAGCACATCCAAGGGTTTAAACATTTTGTAGATTTGTTTGAGATTGACCATGATGATGTCTGTATGAGGGTCTTCTCTCAATACTTGAAAGGGGAAACCAAAGACTGGTTCAAACATTTGTATCCAGAGACAATTAGCTCATGGGAGGAGTTGAAGAATGTTTTTTTAAAGTTTTGGGGCAAGAATAAATCTTTAGATCTACAACTTACAGAGTTCTATTCCTTGGAAAGATAGATAAATGAAACTATTTCTATATTCAGTAGAAGTTTTTCCAGTATTTATTACAATTTTCCCAAAGAAATTCAACCCACTGAAGCTGCTACCATGCTCCATTATACAACAACTCTTCATCCAAATCTATCTTTTCTTCTGATGTAAAGGAGATTTGAGTCCTTACAACAAATGCTTAATGATGCTCAGGAGATTCAACACAATATTCAAGCATGTGAACAGGTTCGGGATGAGAAGTTAGATGCTAAAGAAACTAACAATGAACTTGAACATAAAACGATTGATTTAAATCTTGAGCAGAAATTTGATAAAAGCATATGCCCTCTTGAAATTTTTAATGCAAATGATTCTGTAAAAAACTATTTTCCACTTGTTGAAAGAGGATGTGCTGATTTAGCTATTTCTCTATCCTATGATAAGCAGGGGGATGATTATTTTATGTATTCTTTCATAAACAGTTAAGAGAATGAGTTTGCAAATCAGTTTGTTGAAGAACATATCGAGGTTCCAAGTTTGTTCTTCTTAGCTGACGTTGCATATGTTGTTGATTTGCCTGTATATGACAAATATGAGGACAATTGTAATGTTGACGACGTCTCTTTTCAGTAGTACAGTGAGATAAATCAACTTACGTATCATAGTTACAAGGACCAAAGTATTGGATTAGCTGAATAAAATTCTCTACCCCTGTGCTTTGCTGCATTTAAATTGTTGAAAGAAAATTATGAGATCATTATTGAGGCAAACGAATTTGTGTTGATGCAAATCACACTAAACAAATGAAACAAATTGACAAGATATTGCAACACTCTCCGCATGCGCTTGATGAGCCTATTACTTGTTTTGTAGAAGATCTTGTCAATTCAAAAGTGCAGTCATTGGTCGAAGATAAAGCTGAAAATGAGCATGTCCAACAATCCAAAGAAATTGAAAAATGTACCTATGACGACAATGGAGAAAATGAAGAAGGTTTTGAGTCAGGTAACAGAAACCTTGCCATTGTGTTTTTCCTCATTCGAACTATTGAAACAAAATTTCTATAATGTCTCGAGTCAGAAATCCTCCAGGCATGATGGTGAATACGAAGAGAAAGGTGGACTTGCAAGTAAAGATTAAATTCCATTATGATTTTCATTCTTTTCTGCAAATCGTGAGATGACAGGGGAAGCAGGGAAGTCCGAGGAAAGTTCCATCAATCAAGAAAGTCAACAACATTCTCCCACATTTGATAATTGTGTTGTTGATCACATGAAAGGTGTTTTTAGCTCAGATTTGTAGCCTGAAAAGGAAGAAGAAGATGTTGTTCAAGGTCATTTCCCCTCGTCTGAAACTAATATGGATATTCAATAATGTTTCCAACAAAAAGAAGTGTTTCAAAGTTGTCTTTCTTCCCTTGAAAATGACGTGGTGGTTCAATTTCTAAATGGCCTAGACATAGACGAGGGTTTTGAAAATGTGTCTATGGGAATTCTAGACTGTGAAATAGTATGTGATATCATCTCTTCACATTCACAAGAAGATTATGAACATGAATTTATTTCCATTCATTTATTTGAAATTCAAAATGAAATTCCTCAAGAAAATTTCCAGAAGTTTAATGAAACCAAATCAAAATTATTTGATGAACAAGAGGATGCACATAATATGGTTGTCATATTTGAAGACGTTCAAGAATGTATAAATATTTTCGTTGATATGCACAAAAGAGTAGACAAACCTATTGTTTCCATTTCATTTTAGAATGTTCTTAAAACTAAAGAAACAAAGAGCAACAAACACTTGCGAAGGAAGATTTTCTTTCTGTTTTTGCTCATCAAGAAGAAATGATCTGTCATGGTTTTCAAGACCCTGTGGCCATCCTATTACATTCTTCAGTAAAGGACGAGTTTGTTTCATTCATAAGATCAAGATTTGGATTCAACTTTTGTTTTTAGCCACCATTGTTTACATTTGTTTACCTGCTTAAAGAGGATGTGATCGGAGAAAAATCGGGAAGCCAACTGCTTGATTGGTTACATTGGCACTTTAGCATCACTTGATTGAGTGTTCATATCAACAGTTTCAGAGTAGGTAGGAGTATGCAAATAAGCTTGTTGATCAGACAATTTTAGTTTGAATTTCCAATATTGTGTACAACCAATTTTCAGCGGTGTATTCAGTATCCAGTTAAGAGCAGTATGCAAAATTTGGTTTTCAGCAGAAACTGGTAACTTGCCAGAGCAGGGTACACACACATGTTTTTGGATCATCCCAATGGATGAGGCACCAGGTTTACAAGTTCTTTGCTACCTCACTGGGAGGATAACATCCCCAATAGGAGCCTATGCTATCACCATAACGATTTCCCGGAATCCGAGTGCCAAATAAATTTGGAGAGGGGTTAGACCGACAGGTTGGAACCCATCTGGCGGACAGAGTTATATTGACAGGGACAAAGAAGTGGTAGGAACCAACGGACCATAGATCTTGAGGTAGCCCAGATCAACGGTTGAGACCCATATCGGGTGACGAAACAACGTGGGACTTAACTGATCGAGGGTGGGCTGGGGAAAACCACCATGGTGTCATTCATGGATGCGTGGCGCCCTCAGAGGTATATCGGGGCGAAATGCAGTTTGTCTAAAACCATTTTCCTAGAAGCCTCGATGTCATGTGTTCTAATACGTCAAATCAACGTTTCATGTAGGGGAGGGTGACGGCTGGTCAAATCACCGCATGCCACTCGTTCGGGTACTTCATGACCATGAAATGTTAGGGGAACATCGCTGGATAACGAACTCAAAGGCTAATCATTTGAAACAGATTGGGCAAGCGTGGTAAGCCAACGTGCCTGCAAGTAATCTTGTGAGTGATTGATGATTGGAACTTGAGAACTACTAGTCTTCAAATATGGGTGGCATTATTCTACTCCAAGCAATCGTCATCTCATTCATAAGAGAATTAATCTCAAACTGGATCAATTTCCTAAGTTTTGTAGAGTTAAGGAAAACAAAAATCGTGGTCTCTGCAAAGTTGGAAGACATGGACAAATCCAATCAAACAGTATCCAGTATAACAAGGTTTTCAACTAACATGGAAAGATTATCAATGAGTAAGAAAGAAAGATTGATTGCGCAGATATTAGCAACCAAATTCCATACTGACCCTGCGACATAACCAGAATCAGGGGTCAGATTAAATCCTGTTATGAGGGACCTAATCATCAATGGACATGCGAACGAACTCTACAAGTGAGCAGTGAAGAAGAAGCAGAGCAAACGACAGAAGACATAAATTAGAGCTAAGGCGATCGAGAGCGTTGGGGAAAATTAACTAGCCTAGTTGAGCACTCTAAAGGAGGAAATCGCCAAGATGGAATGAATTCTCAGGTGGAATTGAGTATGTTCCAACAAATTTTGGACATATGGCGATCGAAGGAAAAAGATCCAGATATGTCAGACCTATTTGTAACGATCCTTGTAATGTAGGAAAATTGTCGTTCTACTTCACTCTTTTTGTAACTGACTTCTATCTTTAGAACTATGAGGGAGTTTAATCGTTTTGAATCCTATAGTAAATCCTCTATATATATCATCTCGAGGATATAGAAAGCATGATGGAGAGGGGGCCTGCCCTCATTGCAGGTAGACTTTGTAAGATCATGGAACTAAACTGAATATATGATGAAACAATTACCTCTGTTGTTTGTCTTATCATCCAGAAATTTTTTACAGAGTGCTAATAGATTCTATACTGACACATGGTAGACTTCCATAGGCGTTTGACAGGCGATGAAACTTGAAGGAGGAACCTCCCCTTAAAAAACGCCTTCAACATAAATATGGAACTTAATAGCTCAGGTTCGTCCAACAAATTATATGGTTTAATTCAGTTCATTCAATTTGTCCAATTCCCTAATTCATGGTAAATATATATAATGACAAGTATCGATATTGTTATCTCTACCATGTACACAGTTAAGGTTCATTTAGTTGAGAAATAATAAGTTAGTTTTTGTAAATACCAATTACCTTATTGATATTGATTTTATTCATCCACGTTTATAATAGTTAAAAGATATTTTCAAAAGAGCATGCTTTTACTTTTTCCTCAATAAGAAATACATTCCGAGTTAATTCATCTATGTTTATAAAAGCTCAAAGATATTTTCAAAAGAGTGCGTTTTTACTTTTTCCTTCCAAATATTACAAAACATACTTTATTTGTTTTATGTTAACAAACGGTGAAAAAACTATGATTCGTGGATAAATTTGTTAAACATATTAATATTTTTGATAATTTTTTTAATTAAAAAATTTTCACTTAATTTTTTTATTGTATCAAATTTGAATTCAAACTTTATAACTATGAACTAAACAATTTTTTTTTATAAAATTATATCGAATTCGAATTCAAACCTATTAACTCTGAACTAAACAATTTAAAAAAAAAAAAACCAGATTAATAATATTTTCCTTAACTGCAAATATGACTTAAAGTCAAGTAGATTGTAGCACGCTTGAATATTGAATTGATATCACAAAATCACAACTATAAACTTTAAACGGTTTTGATAACATGGTTGGGGACTTTTTTTTACTATAAAACAACGCAATAATTTTTTGTCCAATATTTATTTGTCACTCCTTTTACAACTTTAAACGTTTTCATAATTATCAACTTATATCAAAATTATTCTAATATAAGAGAGATAGAGATAAAGTTAGGATAAATATATATTTCAAAAAACAAAATAAATTTTTGTTCAATATTTATTTGTCACTCCTTTTACAACTTTAAACGTTTTCACAATTATGAACTTATATCAAAATTATTCTAATATAATAGAGATAGAGATAAAGTTAGGATAAATATATATTTTCAAAAAACAAAAGATGTTTTCATTTAATGTGAATATTTATTGCACGGAGAGTAGAGAAGTGCTTTAGAGTGAGAATGAGGTTTGGAGATATATTCACACAATAAAAGAAATTAAATAAAAAATAAATTTCTTAATAAACCATTCAAATGAAAATAATTATTCATAATATTATTAAACCATTAATTTTGGCTAACTACAATCAAACACTATTCTTCAATGAACATCACAATTGGCATGTCAATTATCGAATGTCACAATGTGACATAACCATTAACGTGATAAGATGAATGTTGCAATTTGAAATAACCATTAAGGAATGTCACAATCCAAACTAACCTTTGATGAATGTCACAATGTTACAATTTTTTTTTATGAATGTCACAATGTGACATCATATTTCATTAACATCATCTTACGACAAAACCATTAATGAATATCAAAATGTGATGTGAGATTTGATGAACGCCGCAATATGACATAGTTGTTAATGTGGCAAGATGAATGTTGTAATTCAAAGTAACCATAATGGATTGTTGCATTCCAACATAACCCTCGATGAAGTTTTCATTGTGAAAAAATCCTTTATGAATGTTACAATGTGACATCACATTTGATCGACACCACAATTTGAAATAACCATTCATGAATGTAGGAATCCAACACAAGTCAAACAACATGAATATCTCAATGTCACATAACCATTGAGGAACATCATAGTCAAACATATCCATATTA
>ML843853.1:38316-67425 GCA_009831015.1 Picea engelmannii | reverse complement strand
TTTATGGATGCGTCGGGGGCTGGGGCCTAGCCCCAGCCCTTTACTCCGCCAACGTTAATGCCATTTAAACTCAAATAGCCATTGAAATGTATATGGTTAAGATCCAATGTGAGGGCGGGCCGGATAGCCCGACCCTGCCAAGTAGTTTCCCACATGCTCGGAGGTCACGGGTTCGACTCCGGTGCGCTCCATAACAATTTTACCACAACGACCAATCAACCAATGAATGGGTGCCACGTGGAAGCCCATTACTGGGCCACCTAGAACCTTACCACTTGCCCAAGAAATGCCTCATGTTAAGCATTGATTCGTCCAACTATCAACATGTCTGCCCAGTCAGCATGCTACTGTACCTTCCACATCAACCCGTTGCCACATCATATCGTGCCACCTATACATGCCATGTCAGCCTGTGCCATGTGTCACCCTTGCGATGGTGCCACATGTCACAATCTAACTCGTTCACCTATTCACTTACCCACGTCAGTGCCAACGCACCCTGACACATCAATTGTATGGTCATACAGACTTTACAGTCAGCTACCACGTCAGTAGTGTACGGACTGTACAATCGACATCGTTTTTTGCCTGTTTGATGAAATGAATAGACCATGATATATTTCGCATACGACGTTTTTTTGAGCTTGTTCAAGTTGTGGTGGGTTCGTATCAACGGGGCCTACGCACACGTCCATTTTGAAGCCATTCTAAGCACTTTTATTTTTAGGCCTTCCTAGACCCATTTTGGTCTTGTGGTCCAATTATGTATCAAACCTCCCCACTAAAGACCTTTTGGTCCTCCAAAAGGTTACTGACCAGTCATCAAGTGCGGGATAGGCCACCCCACTTGTTCTCTGTCTTTAAACTTTGTCCTATGCACCTGTCTCATCAAGATCAACTGTAAAACAACCATGATAACTGATAGCATATTGTTAGCCACTTGTACTATGTCACATTTTATTGAAGCCACTATCATCCATGTTGATAACATTACTAATGATAACATCAAAAATATGACTGCAAATGAGCTAATATGTTTGTAATATTTGCACGACATTAGTTTATCTTGAAGCAATGTGTGATTGAATTCTACAATCATCTCATGTTCTTGCTTAAGATCAATAACTTGATTTGAAACAATTATATGTGTGTTTCTTTCATGAGCTTCCTTTTTTAATTGTTCCATTGTTTGAAGAGATTGATTTTCCTTTAAATGATGAGCATGAACAACATATTCTTTGCATGCTTTGATTAAGTGATATTGATTATGTTCCCTATAGAATATTGATTTGCGATCATACAAATAAGGATTTTCTAAGACCATTCCATATTCATTGAGTGGCACCACATCACATGTTACCTCATCCACAAACTTAGATGAAATTGCAAACTTTAATATGCATTCCTTGGTTATGTGCAATTTATGATTGTTGTTCATCCATTTAAGTGAGTAATATTTATGATGCATCTGAGTGTTTAATCCCAATTGTTTAACCAATTCCTCTAAAATCAAGTTAGATTGAGATCCACAATCTATCAATGTGTCGACCTTAGTATTCCACATAACGACCCTTATGTGAAACAATTTACTTCTAGAATCAAATCCATCACCAATTTTACCTGTCAAACCAACCAATGTGACTTTAGATTCATCACCTGAATTCGATCCCAAGTCTATTGGTCGTGATATTGTTGCAATTGTTTGCCTCCCTTTCCTCTCTTTGAAGCACTTCAGTCTCTTCTTGGGATGCAATTGCCAACAATGGTCCTCATCATGCCCTTCTTTCTTGCAATTCTTGCAAGAGGGCTTCTCTTCCTTTCTTTCCACTAAATTTTCCTTCTTGCCATTTCACTTCCTTTTGTCCTCTTTCTTTGAAGATGATTACCCTCATACACCAACTCCTATTTTCCCTGCCTCGATGTACATTTATTGAACTGAAACCTCATCAAGATTAGCATGTCCAAACATAAATATAGTATTATGAATATGTGTAGGTAAACCTCCTATATACTTTATAAGAGTTTCTTGGGTCTGTAAAGGAATATCTAACATCAATTCCATTTTACAAAATCCATCTGTGTATTCTTGCATTGTTTGTCCCTTTCTTAGATTAAGACCTTTCCATTCAATTAAGGCTTTCTCTTTATAACCCAAAGAATAAAATTGTTTTCTAAGTGCAGAAATAAAAACTTTCCATGATGGAAATACATTACCCACTTGTTGCATGCCATTTTGCAACTTGCCTTTCCACCAGATGAGTGTTGTGTCTGCAAGACAAAGCAATGCCAACTTGATTTGAATGTCCTCATCTTTGATTTGTTGCACACTGCAATAAACCTCCATCTGTCTGACCCAATTATCAAGTCTCTCTGCATTGACTTCACCACCATACATAGGTAATTCAAATTTCATATCAAGCTTAAGTAAAGGCATTTATTGTTTATGTTTATGGGAATGTTTTCTTGCAGTGGATTTAGAAATTGAACTTGAAGAAGAAGAAGTTGATGGAGAAGGAGGAGGTGAAGGAGGAATTTGAGGAGGATCCTCTCCTTCTTCACTTTTTACCTTTGAAAATTCACCTAGATTCCGTCTCTTCCATTCCAAGTAATCCTCATATATAACCTTCATCATCTCCGACATGGCGAAGAAAGTCTTTTGAAATTATTTCTCATCATGAGAAAGTCCCTCTTTTGATGCCATCTTCTCACTTTGAGAAGTTATGTTTCTCAATACAATCAATGGATTCTCTTCAACAAGCTCACCTTATCCATGATTCATATTTTCCCTAGTAATCATGCAAACTCAAAAACCAATCGTCAACTGGCTCTGATACCTCTTGATCCGAAAATATCTTTTGGTTGAGTTATTTTGCATGAGTTATTTTACCATTTAGGAAAATTATGAAAGAGGAAGAATTATAGATGAAACATAGCAGCCATATAGACATATAAAGATCTAGAAATAAGCATAAATCAACAACAAACCATAACAAGATAAGTTGATAACGGAGTTCAACAATCTCACCTACGTCTCTGGGCCTTTGTCTCAGTGGGTGAGGCTTTCTTATTTCCGTTCAAAGATTTAAAAGTACATTATAACAATGCCAAAAAGATTACAAACTAATTTGTTCATGTTATACCAAATCTCAAGAACCTAACAAAACTAATGGCACTGAAAATGGATGAACAGAGCTCCCAGAAATGGCCCATAAAGGTGCTCTCCTCAATGGCTTCCCTGCATAAAAATGCATTTGGCTAAAAAATTCTTCAGCATTTTCCTATTCTAAACCCCTCCCCCATGGCTTCAAGAACCTTTGGTTTATATAGACTTGAAGTGGGTAACAAGCTCCCAACTTCTCCCCAAGATCTGGCCTCAAAAAGGGCCCAAGATCCTCCAAAAATGACCAAAATCCCCTCAAATAGGCTTAAAATCAATCAAAAATCATATAATAATGTTAAAAACCCACTTTTTGGCATAAATTAAGGATGCATCCCCCTTCCTCTATGCTCCTGGTCACTTGGGTGCCTCCATGTGGCCTAGTTCTAAGACTGGCATGCTGACCCCTGGTTTTTAGCCCCCAAAATTTGGCCCTTGGTTGCATCTATGGCCATGTTCCCATACCTTATCTCCATGCACCTCCCCTGCCAGATTATCCCCTAGTTGCAAGACTTTGGTTACGCCCTTGGTCGGTGGGCTATCTCGGTTGACTGGACGCTAACCAAACATAATCCCACCAAACAACAAAAGGACGGGGGTCATATGATATATGGTCATATGGGAGTTTGAATCCGCTGGGGGCTGGAGCATATACCAAATCCACACGCAAATATATAGAGAGAGCATGGTTCCATGGTATGATTCTATGGATGCACCGGGGGTTGGGGCCTAGCCCTAGCCCTTTACTTTGCCAATGTTAACACCATTTAAACTCAAATAGCCATTGAAATGTATATGGTTAAGATCTAATGTGAGGGTGGGATAGCTAGCTCGGCCCTGCCAAGTCATTTCCCCCAGGCTCGGAGGTCGCAGGTTCGAATCTGGTGCACTCCATCTCAATTTTACCACAACGATCAATCAACCAATCAATGTGTGTCATGTGGCAGCCCATGATTGGGCCACGTGGCACCTTACCACTTGCCCACAAACTGCCACGTGTCAAGCGCTAATTTATCCAACTGTCAACACATCTTCCCAGTCAGCATGCCACTATACCTTCCATGTCATCCTATTGCCACGTCATCCCATGCCACCTATATCTACCACAGCATCATGTGCCATGTGTCACCCTTGCAGTGGTGCCATGTGTCATGATATGACTCGTCCACCTCTGCACCTGCCCACGGCAGTGCCAATTCACCCTACCACATCAGTTGTATGGATGTATGGCCTATACAGTCAGCTGCCATGTCAGCACTGTATGGACTGTATGGATTGTACAATCAACATCATTTTTTGCATGTTTGATGAAATGAACAGACCGCGATATATTTCACATACGATGTATGTTTGAGCCCATTCAAGTTGCGTTGGGTTCGTATCAACGAGGCCTATGCACACATGCGTTTTGAATCCATTATGAGAAATTTGATTTTTAGGTCTTCCTAGACCCATTTTGGTCCTAGGATCCAATTCTGGATCAAACAACTACAAAAAATTGAAGAAGCTACAACATACAAGGAATTAAATGAACTATGAAGCACACACACACATGCATGCATGCACACACACACACACACACACACACACACACACATATATATATATATATAGAGAGAGAGAGAGTCCATTGGGTGTAGCTTGGGTGGTTGGGAGGAATGGTTGTTATCTTCCCCACCCAGGTTCAATTCCTTGTAAGTGACATATGATGCCCTTAATGGGTCTATAAGATACTCTTGTTGTTTATTATGCCATTCCTATTATTTAGCAATCAATATCCCACCAATCTTGGCCTCCCCATGTTCTCTTGTGGATTTCGGGGGGGGGAGGGGTTTTCATGGACGTAGTGAAATACTGGTCTTCGGTGTCATGAACCACATGAGAGAGAGAGAGGTGATGTATATGTGAAGGTTATATATGTGGGGTAAGTGTATATCTAAATTGTAGGTTGATCATATATTGAGCATGGAAAATGGGGTGAATGCGTAAATATATAGTCATTATTGTATATATGAACTTACGATTTGAATTTTATATGGATGTCAATGCATCATTTGGAGGAGGTTATCCTAATGAATAAGGATTTATTATGCAACTCATCTCTCTTATCACTTTGGAAGTCATACTTTATTCTCATATTTGATGTACATTATGTGTATGTTGGTTTGTTATAATATATTAAGTATTTGGTTCATAACTCCTACTTACTAGGATGAGGAAAATATTATGTATCTAAATATTGGTGGTTTTTGGTTGACCATAATTAAGATTAATAATTCATAATCACATATTCTTCCTCCTAAATATCATTAATTATGCCAAGAGTCACTTTTTTATGGATAATTTAAACCCTTCCATCAGATTAGACTTAATTAACACTTAAGCAATCGAAATGCATGTCCATTCAAAGGGTATTTCTCTTGAAAGGTGGTGTTGTCATTTTTTTATAAGCTATATAAATCCTATTGTTACCATGTTTAAGTTACATACAAAATATTATTATACATATCAATCATATCATCAAGCCTAGAGGACAAATAGGTAAGGATGTGGTGCCAATTGGAGAGGCATGTTTGATAAAATGACAATAATACAACAACAATCTTCCTACATCCATATCCCAGTGCAATTCTCTCATGAGTAAAAAAACTAACTAGTAGAGATAACAAAATGTTGCAAAAATACCACAAACATAGGATGGAACCATATATATAAGGTAGAAGAAGGAGTAGTGGAAACTAATATGTAAGTTTTTAATGTAATGTATGATTTGAATTTATGAGTGGAACGAAAGGAATAACAGACCGAATACAATAACACAGTGATACAGATAACAAAAAAATATATCCAGTGAACAATAATTTCTATTGAATAAATAAAATAGGTTGAAACTGTAAAACTGCAGAACTGAAAACAACTTGCTTGAATGGTGGTAGCTATCTCTGAGAAGAGATGTGGTTGTTACATGCATCTGTCTGAGCATAATGATTACAATGAGGGTCTAGAGGCCTTTTTAACATTACTCATGAATTCCAAAACCCTACACATCCAAAAACCTAACCCTGAGAGATGAAACGCCAAAAGTTATGTGGGCCCCGATGGGTAAGTTGGTACCCCAACTTCTCAAGGTCATAAATTTTTCATACAGCCTCCGTTATAGGCACGTGATAGCCCATTGGAAAGGTATTTTCAAGAACTACACATTATGCCATCAAACTCTAACTTTGTCTATATTTTGATTATGGAAAGCCAAAAAAATAAAATTAGGGCCCCAAAATGGCCCTGGAAGTACAGAAAGATGTACTGACATGAAAAATTCCAAAATATGCTAGTTGGATTAGGTGGGCGTCCACAAATATCCACCTGGAAATTTTTTAGGGCTTCAAACAACCCCAAAAGTGTAGAACCCACCATTACAAATAATTAGAGAAAAACGTGTTGAACTAACAATTGTCAAGTGGAGCCAGTTGGAATAGGTGGGTGGCCACCAATATCCACCTCGATCAATCCTCCCCCCTTAGGAAGAAATGGTCTCCATTGCGTTAAGTGCCCCCATCAGGTGAGGAAACTTCTGTTGAATTTGGCCCCAAGTGAGATACTTTCCTTGGTGTAGGAGTTTCCCTACCTTGACAACCCGATAAAGTTGGATCCTTTGTTGGTGAGTTCCCTTGACCTATGTGTCCACTATGTGATCAGTGGAGTCCTATTCCATGCAATCAGGGTTCATCTCTATTGGTTTCAACAATTTTGTGATCTTTGAGGTGTCCAATAATGGTGGAAAATATGGCCAAAGGAGGTCCACATTGAACATTGGGTACAACTCAAGGAAGGGTGGAGTTTTGATATAAAAATCATTGCTACCCACAACCTTGGTGATAGTGTACGGCCCATAGAGAAGTGGGAGGATCTTTCGATGGGGCCCTGTAAGGTTCTCTTTCTGCAAATGTAACTAGATCTTGTCTGCCACTTGAAACTAGTTTGGTACTCGGTGTTGATCATGGAGTTGCTTGTACTTAGCATTGACTTTCTACAAAATATCATGGACCTGTTGGTGGATGTGTTGAATCCGCTGAATGAATCTAGTGGATTTTTCCACCTCAGAATGAACATGGGAAGATTCTTCCTGTGTAGTTGTAAGAGGTAGTGCAACATCAATGGGACCCAAGGGTTGGAATCCCATCCCCACCTGAAATGGGCTAGGGTCGGTGGAGCTATGGAGAGCCATGTTGTAGTTGTGTTGAACATAGGGAATACTCTCATCCCATGTACGCGAATACTTAGAGTGGTATATGCCCAGGATGTGCACAATCATATGATTGAATACCTTTGTCTGGCCATTGGTTTGGGGGTGGAAAGCAATGGATTTAGTGAGCTTGGTGTCCAACAGTGACCAAAGACTCGACCAAAATGTGTTGAGTAACTTGTTGTTCCGATATGAGGTGATGGTCTATAGTATCCCAAAGTGGACCCACACCCGTTTGAAGAATATATTGGCAATATCTCTCATTGTGATGCTCTTCCTGCAGGTTGTGATAATGGCCATCAGTTTGGGGGTGGAAAGTAGTGGATTTAGTGAGCTTCGTGTCCAACAGTGATTAGATACTCAACCAAAATGTGTTGAGGAACCTATTGTTCTGATTTGAGGTGATGGTATGTGGTATCCCAAATTGGGCCCACACTCATTCGAAGAAGATCTTGGCAGTGTCTGTCGTTGTGATGCTCTTCCCACAGTTTGTGATAATGGCCATCTTTGAAACCGATCAACCACCACAAATACACAATCATTATCGTGCTTTGTGGATGGAAGGCCAGACATGTAATCCATTGAGATGGATTCCCAAGGCCTCTCGAGAGTAGGAAGAGAGGTGTATAAGCCTTTCTTCTTGATGGTTGGCTTGGCAATGGCACAAGCAGTGCATGATCTGATATACTTGATGAGGTCTTGTCAAAGTTTTGGCCAATAAAAATGTTTCTGTAGAACGAACACAATTTTCTCCATGCCAAAATGTCTTGCCATTCGACTGGAGTGAGCCTCCCAAATCAACTTTACATGATCTCCTGTGGTAACATAGAGGTGGCCCAGATGGCATAAAAGTCCATCCTGGATGTGAAAATCGGTAACATTCACTCTTGTATGCAAGATATGATAGGTGGTGGTGAGGTCAGGGTTATGTTGATAAAGTTGGGGCCACTCAGATGCCTCATTCCCACAAGAATCGAGCACTATGGTGAGTGAATCAACGGGAGGGTGATTGAGGCAGTCAACGACATGATTTATGATCCCTGTTTAATACTTGATGTTGATATGTAACTGTTGTAATTATGTGGACCAATTTTGATGGTGGTCATTCTGCAACTTCCCCTGTGTCTATATGAACTATAGAGGCTTGTGATCAGTGTGGATGATTTTCTCCTTTCCCAGCATGTAATGTTTCCATTGATGACAGGCTTGCACAATGGAATACATTTTTTTGTCATAGGTGGGGTATTTTTGGACAATATCTGAGAGTGTCTCATTAAGGTATGCTATGAGATGACCATGTTGAGTAAGAATTGCACCTACAACATAGTCAGAGGCATCAATCTCAATCTCGAATGATTGTTGTATATCAGGTAAGTACAGTACAAGAGATGAGCACAAGCGATGCTTTAGATCATCAAATGCTTGTTGTTGTGCCTACCCCCATGCAAAATTTTCCTTTCCACCTCCCTTGGTTACTTGTCTCAGGGTCCATGCAATATGGGAGAATCCCAATATGAACCTTCGGTAGAAGTTGGCAAGTCCCAAGAATATTCAAAGATAGTTTAGTGTGGTCAGGGATGGCCAGTCACGAATGACTTGGATCTTAGCTGGATCCACATGTGCCCCATGCTCATTAACTATGTAGCCCAAATATCGGACCTCGTTCGTGCCAAAGGATCATTTTTCCAAGTTGGCATATAGCTTGTGCTACTGCAAAGTGCCCAAAACTTATTGAATATGTTGCATGTGCTCCTCCCAAGTTCTATTGAAGATGAGTATAGCATCCAGATATACCACCAAAAAAGAGTTGGTGAAGGGTCTCAATACATCATCCATCAATCTCATGAAAGTTGTTGGTGTATTTGTTAATCCAAAGGGCATGACCAACCATTCGAAGAGGCCTTCTTTAGATTTGAAAGTTGTCTTCCATACATCAGTTTGTTCGATGGGAACCTAGTGGTAGCCAGACTTTAGGTATATCTTGTTGAAGAAATTTTCCCACTTGAGTTGGTCAAGATGGTCATCAATTCAGGGAATTGGGTACCGGTTCCGGACTATGATTTTGTTTAATGATCTATAATCAATGCAGAGCCTCCAAGTCCCATATTTCTTCTGCACCAGCACAATCGAGCTTCCGCAAGGGGAGGAGTTGGGTCAGATGTGCCCATTTTGAAGTAGCATTTGGATCTGGCACATGATTTCCTCATTTTCCATTAGCGAGTGATGATAAACTGGTCCATTAGGCAACGGTGCACTAGGGGTTAGATCAATTGGATGCTTGACTTGGCAGTGCATCGGTACCTCGGTGGGTGAGGATAATATGTCTTTGTACTCTTCCACGATACCATCCACTTTCTTCTGCTGCAAATAAAGGCTCTATGTAGAGGTCACATATGTGGCGGTGACCTTATGTTTACTACGAGCACGAATCACAAAGAGGATGAACTTCCTGGTCTATGAAATGGCCTTATTGCATTGCTTAGCTGAGATTAAAGAAATAGCAGTAGGCGGCGCTACCTCTGGTATCCTGTACAATTTTCTACCCAAAGTAATAATAACACTGTGAGGTCTAGAGTCATACACAACATGTTTTTTCCACAAATATGGTTGGCCTAAAAGAACATAAAAAACTTCAAGGGTAGAAATATCACACAATACCTTGTCTTTGAAGGGCTTGATGTTGTAGGGAAGATGACATTGTTGGATGACGCAGAGATATCGTTCTTGGCGAAGCCATCCGATGGTGTAGGGTTGCAGTTGCAGTGTTATCAGCAAGTCTAGCTACTTGACAACCTCTATTGAAATCAAGTTCTTCTCATTGCCACTATCGACAATGAAATGCAGCGGAGTCCCCTTTACCCACATATGTGAATGAAAGAGGTGTTCCCTTTCCTTTGGTTCTTCTAGTTCGCTTGGTTATACTTTGGTGGTAGTGACAAAGGAATTGGGTTCAACATCGATGATCTGCTTCCCACTTTCTATATTTGATTCAGAGTTAGAATCTTCCTCTGAATCAGAACCTTTCAGCTCGGCCACCAATGACTTCTTAGAGTGACATTCTTCCATGTTGTGCCAAGGGATTTTACGGTATTCACACCATTTTCCCATGTCCTTCTTCACCTTCTCATTACCCTTCTTGGCTTGCGTCTTGGACTGGTTGTTCTTAGAGCGGCCATATTTTCTTTGTCCCTTGTTTTATGGGTTGGGGTTGGCTTTGCCCTACTTCGGCTATGAAGAGTTTGCATATCCAAACTCTCTCCTCTTCTGCTTAAATTTCTACTTGATCTTGACAACCTATCTATAAGTTGCACCTAATGATGCGATGTCTAGAAACCCAATTTATGTTTGAATGTGTCTATGCAGACAACTACAGTATTTGATCACCAGATGTCGTTCAGAGTCTTTGATACCCAATTTGGTGCGCAGGGTATGGAAAATATTGGTGAAATCTGGTACTGTCTAGTCCCTTTCCTGACGCAGCGTGGTCCATCTTGTGTATTGGTCCTTGTAGCTTCCAACATGGTAGTATTGTTCTTTAATGGCATCCATGAAGCAATACCATGTGGGGGCGACTGTAACTATTTCATATTCCTCTATGGCCCTTTGCTCAGAGTAAGTATCCCACCAGTCCTTAACATGGGGGATGACCTTGAGGAGTACAAAAGTAATATTTTCCCTGTCAGAAAATTTGTGGAGTGAAAAATACTCTTCAAGAATATTCAACCATTTATCTACAACATATGCATCTATTAGTCTTTAAAATAATGGAATATCAAAACTTACTTGTACCTTGAAGGGATTTGCATTGTCACTTGATGAAGACACGTCTCCTGTGGGAAGCCACAGAAGGATCTGTGCAAAGTTTTCCATCATTTCGTTCCTTTGTCACGTGAGGGATTCCTCAAGCAACATTTTAAAAGGATTTCCTGCTCCATCATCTTTCATCTTGTCCCCCATGTGTTGTTGTCGGACTCAACATGGCCAATATTGCAAAGGCTCAACTGGTTCAAGTCCCAACTTCTTGTACCCAGATCTTGTTAGGGACATGCATGAAGAAAAATAAATGAAGAGAAGACCACTTTGATACCACTGATCCGGATTTATGAGCGGAATGAAAGGAATAACAGACTAAATACAATAACACAGAGATATTGAGAACAATAAAATATATCCAGTGAACAATAACTTATATTGAATAAATAAAATAGGTTGAAACTATAAAACTGCATAATTGAAAAGAACTTGCTCGAATGGTGGTATTTATCTCTGAGAAGAGATGTGAAAACTACATGCATCTGTCTGAGAAAAATGATTACAATGAGGCTCCAGAGGCCTTTTTAACATTAGTCATGAATGAAAAAACCATAGACATCCAAAAACCTAACCCTAGGAGATAAAATGCCAAACGTTATGTGGGCCCCGAAGGGTAAGTTGGTACCTCAACTTTCTGGGGTCGTAACTTTTGCATACAACATCTGTTTTAGGCATGTGATAGCCTATTGGAAATGTGTTCTCGAGAACTACACATTATGTCACCAAACTCTAACTTTGTCTACAGTTTGAGTATGGCAAGAAAAAAAAACATTGTTTAGGGCCGCAAAACGGCACTGAAAGTACAAAAAGATGTACTGACATGAAAAATTCCAAAATAAACCATTTGGATTACGTGGGCGGCCACCAATATCCACCTGGAAGCTATGTAAGGATTTAGACAACTCTGAAAATATATAACCCACAATTAAAAAGAATTATAGAAGAACATGTTGAACTAACAACTATCAAGGGGAGCTAGTTGGAATAGGTGGGTGGCCACCAATATCCACCTGGATCAGTCCTCCCCCATTAGAAAGCAATGTTATCCATTGCATTGAGTGCCCCCATCAGGTGATGAAACTTCTGTTGAATTTGGCCCCAAGTGAGCCACTTTCCTTGGTGTATGATTTTCCCTGCCTTCACAACCTGATAAAGATGGATCCCCTACTCGCAAGTTCCCTTGACTTGTGTGTCCACTATCGGATTATTAGATGCATGTTCCATGCAGTCATGGTTGAGTTCTATTGGTGTCAATTGTTATGCGATATCTGAGGTGTCCAATAATGGTGGAAAACATGGTCGAAGGAGGTCCACATTGAACATTGGGTGCAAGACAAGGAAGGGTGGAGTGTTGAGCTCAAAAGAATTGCTACCCATAGCCTTAGTGATAGTGTAAGGCCCATAGAGAAGTGGGTAGAGCTTCCGATGGGTCACTGTAAGGCTCTCTTTCTGCAAATGTAACCAGAATTTGTCTCCCACCTGAAACTGGTGCGGTACTCGGTGTTGATCATGGCGTTGCTTGTACTTCGCATTTGCTTTCTAAAAAATCTCATGGACCTGTTGACAGATGTGTTGAATACACTCAATGAATCTGGTGGCTTTGTCCTCCTGAGATTGGACATGGGAATATTCTTCCTGTTTGGTTGCAAGACGTAGTGCAACATCAATAGGACCCAAGGGCTGGAATCCCATCCCCCCTTGAAATGGGCTATGGTTGGTGGAGCTATGGAGAGCTATGTTGTAGTTGTACTGAACATAGGGAAGACTCTCATCCCATGTATGTGGATGCTCAGATTTGTACATGTGTAGTATGTGTACAATCATCTGATTGACGACCTCTTTTTGGCCATCGGTTTGGGGGTGGAAAGCAGTGGATTTAGTGAGATTGGTGTCCAATAGTGACCTGATACTTGACCAAAATGTGTTGAGGAACTTGTTGTCCCAATATAAGGTGATGGTCTATGGTATCCCAAAATGTTCCCACACCCATTCGAAGAATATCTTGGAAGTATTTTTCGTTTTGATGCTCTTCTTACAGGCTGTGATAATGACCATCTTCAAAAACTGATCAACCGCCACAAATACACAATCATTGTTGTGCTTGGTGGATGGAAGGCTAGACATGTAATCCATCAATATGGATTCCCAAGGCCTTTGGGGATTAGGAAGAGGGGTGTATAAGACTTACTTCTTGATGGTTGGCTTGGAAATGGCACAGGAAGTGTAAGATCTGATATAATGGTTGACATCTTGTCAAATTTTTGACCAATAAAAATGTTTCTGTAGAATGACCACAGTTTTCTCCACGCCAAAATGTCTTACAATCATATTGTAGTGAGCCTCCCAAATCATATTTGCACGCTTGCTTGTGGGAATATAGAGGTGTCCCAGATGGCATAACAGTCCATCCTGGATGTGAACATCAGTGAAATTCACTCATGTACCCAAGAGTTGATAGGTGGTGGAAAAGTTAGGGTCACGTTGATAAAGTTGGGGCCACTCATATGCCTCATGCCCACATGAATGGAGCACTGTGGTGAGTGTAACAAAGGGAGGGAGACTGAGGAAGTTAGGGACATGATTTGTACTCCTTGTTTTATACTTGATGTTGATATGGAACTATTGTAAGTATGTGGACCACTTTTGATGGCAATCATTTTGCAACTTCCCCTATGTCTGTATGAATTACAGAGGCTTGTGATTACTGTGGATGACTGTCTTCTTTCCCAAAATGTAATGTTTCCATTTACGATAGGCTTGCATAATGTAATACATTTCTTTGTCATAGGTGGGGTATTTCCAAGTAGTATCTGAGGGTGCCTCACTATGGTATGTTACATGATGACCATGTTCAGTGAGAAATGCACCTACAACATAGTCGAAGGAATCAGTCTTTGTCTCGAACGGTTGTTGCAGATCAGGTAAGGAGAGTATTGGAGTTGAGCATAAGCGATGCTTCAGATCAACAAATGCTTGTTGTTGTTCCTGCCTCCATGCAAAATTTTCCTTGCCACCACCCTTGGTTACTTGGTTGAGGGCCCATGCAATATGGGAGAATCCCAATACGAACCTTCGGTAGAAGTTGGAAATCCCAAGAAGCTTTGAAGCTCGGTTAGTGTTATTGGGGCTATCCAGTCACAAATGACTTGGATCTTAGATAGATCCACATGTACCCCATGCTCATCAACAATGTAGCCCAAATATTGGACCATGTTCATGCCAAAGGATCATTTTTCAAAGTTGTCATTTAGCTTGTTCTACCGCAAAGTGCCCAAAACCTATTGAATATGCTACATGTGATCCTCCCAAGTTCTGTTGAAGATGAGGATGTCATCCATATATACCACCAAAAAAGAGTTGGTGAAGGGTCTCAATACATCATCCATCAATCTCAAGAAAGTTTTTGGTGCATTTGTTAAGCCAAAGGGCATGACCAACCATTCGCAGAGACCTTCTTTAGATTTTAAAGTCATCTTCCATATGTCAGTTGGTTCGATGGGAACCTGGTGGTGGCCAAACTTAGGTCAATCTTACTGAAGAAATTTTCCCCCTTGAGTTGGTCAAGAAGGTCATCAATTCGGGGAATTGGGTACTGCTTCCAAATTGTGATTTTGTTTAATGCTTTGTAATAAATGCAGAGCCACCAAGTCCCATCTTTATTTTGCACCAGCACAATCAAGCTTCCTCAAGGGGAGGAGTTGGGTCAGATGTGCCCCTTTTGAAGAAGCTCTTCATCATTTTCCATCAGCGAGCGATGATAAACTGGTCCATTAGGGAGCAGTGCACCAGGGGTTGGATCAATTGGATGCTTGACTTGGCAGTGCATTGGTAACCCAGTGGGTGAGGAGAAGATCTCTTTGTACTCTTCCATGATCTTGTCCACTTGCTTCTGTTACAAAGAGAGGATTTGTGTAGAGGTCAAGGATGTGGTGATGACCTTCTTCTTACTGTTGTTGGAGTTACTTCAAACACATCTAGGATTTATTTTTCCTAAGGTTTTTATTTGTCTATTAGTCATAATTAGTCATTATCCAGTCTCCTATATTTTAGGACAGAATATTCCACCTGGAGAATATTCTCTTTCAGTTGACACTTCAGTTTGACTAGTTGAGTTGAGTTTAGATGTTGCATTGGGATCATCACCATGCTAATTCGACCTTGCCTTGGTATCATCACCATAGTGGTGCATTAGCCTTGATTCCCTGAGTTAACTCCTCACTACTCTCTATTCAGTCAGTTATATGAAGACTAGTTGACTAGTTAACTCAACTAGGTGGCAGTTCACTCCCGTAACTACCTAACAGACTAGAATAGGTGGAATTTCACTCCCGTAACTATTGGTGTGTGTCCAGATCACTCTAGACCATCACTATCGTGAATTGGTTCACCTCAATTCTAACTCATTGAGTTATACAAAGTATATCATGTGTAAATTATTCATTATTCACAATGGTTAATGAGAATTCTTCCATTCTTTCTCTCCTTCTTCTTATTTTTCCAATTCTGTCTGCAAATGTGTGTATTATTGTTTAAATAGATCTATTATGTGCAGGTTCAACACATTTACATGGTATCATAGCCTACAGACTGCTAAGCAAAAGCTACACCAAAATTTTTGCAGGTACAAAAGATTGAAGACAGCGGAAAGATGGAATTCCAAAAAGAATTCATTCTTACACCTTACAACTATTTTGCATGGAAGGAGAAAATAGCCATACATATTTGATATAGAGGGTTGTATAGGTTAACCATGAATACAGATACAGATCTGACATCAGCCATAGAAAAATCCAAGTACTTAAATTGCATGGATGAGGCACTCAGAACAATTTGCAGTCTTATTTCTCCCGATCTCCTTTTTCATATATCTTCCTATAAGACTCCTAATGAAGCTTGGACCTGATTGGAAGGGATCTTTGGAAAACAGGATGAGATGAGGGGACACATGTTGGAGGCGGAGCTTCTCACATTGGATCCAAAAATATTCGAGAATATCCAAGATTTATTTACAAAATTCAAGGATTTATTGTCGCAACTCAAATCTTGCGGGGTTGATAAATCAAAGGAGGAGAAACAAATGGTTTTCACCATTCTCTCCAAGCTTGGTCCTAAATGATTTGTATTTGTATCTACATTCCATACTGTCATATTCATCTTTGGATCCACCTGGAAGATGCCTTCTCTTAAGGACTTTATCGAATCCCTGACACAAGAGAAAACCAATCTCATCAACATGGGCGCAATCAAAGGCCCAAGGGCGCATGCACTTAATATGCATGATGGAAAACAAAAATATTAGAAATCTAAAGATAAATATAAGTGGAAAAATCATGCACATACGAAGAAGGAAGGGTACACAAAACCCTTCATTGATGCCTCCAGATCCAAAGGAGAAAAGGAGATGAATGCACATACTGTCACAAAGGATACCATTCGGAATCCGCATGGATGCAAAAAAAAATAGATTTTATGTCTCGGATACTTCAGCAAAACAACCTTGGATATCGTATCCCTGAGGGTGCAAAGAAGAAGAAGCCAGAAGATTTGAATTCTAGGAAAGACAATTCTAGCCATGCCTTGATTGCCATCAACTCCTCTCCTAGTGCTTGGATCGTAGACTTAGGAGCATCACATCACATGGTTGCCTCAGAAGCAGTATATTCTTCGTTGGATGCATGCAAAGTTCCTCCTATTCTGATGGGGGACAACTCTTCTATTGAAGTCACCGGCAAAGGAAGGATTGAACTCACCAATGGAAGCTTCGAGAACGTGTTGCATGTTCCCAAGCTTTCTGTCAACCTTCTCTATGTGTATCACATGACGAATTCTAGCACCGGAAAGAAATTCATCTTCACACCAAATTTCATGGACATCTACGACATGAAAACCAACTCCAGGGTTGCTACCGGTGAGGTAAATCATCAGTCTAGATTGTATACATTTTCTGAATTCATTGAACCTGATTCTACTTTATTGCTTACTCATGTTGATGAAAGTAGTAGGATATGGCATGAAAGGTTTGGACATTTGAATTTCAAATACATGCAACATATTAGCAAGCACATATTAGTTGATGGTCTACCAGACATCCATTTCTCCAAGGGAGTATGTGAGGGATGTGTTCTCAAAAATCACCCTCAAGAGAAATTTAGCAAGGGAAAGTCTCAGCGAGCTTCCGCACCTTTAGATCTGATCCATAGTGACCTTATGGGTCCTTTTCCACATCCATCCATCAGCAAAGTGAGTTTTGTTCTGATTTTTGTTGATGATTTCTCACATTTTACTTGGATCTACTTTCTCAGGCAAAAATCTGAGGTGTCTCAACACCTCAAAGATTTCAAAGCCTTGGTTGAGACACAGTCCGAAAAGAAGATCAAAGTCCTCCGAAATGATAACGGGGGAGAGTATGTGAATCATGAGATCCACAATATTTTCCATGAGGTAGGGATTCAATTGTAGCACACAGTTCCCTATACTCCGCAACAAAATGGAGTTGCTGAGCGGAAAAACCGATCTCTAAAGGAGATGGCATCTTGCATGTTGCATGCAAAGTCACTACCACAAAGACTATGGGATGAAGCACTTAACTATGCAACATACATCCAAAATAGATCTCCTCATATATCTGTCAAGGATAAGACCCCCTACGAGGCTTGGAGAGGCCTCAAACCGGAAGTGACCCACTTTCACATTTTTGGTTCTCGTGCATGGGCCCATATTTCATCTGAAAAGAGGAAGGCACTTGATCCACAGAGCATTGAGTGCATTTTTTTTGGATACCTCGATGGTGTGAAGGGATATCAGCTTATTGATGTTTCCTTGGTCCGTCTCATCATTGAGCGTAGTGTCCAATTTGAGGAAAGTGTCTCGCATGTACCTTAGCAGCCACATGCAGACACCTTCACTCTTCCACCTGTTCGAGATGATGAGCATGCACATGCCAAATCTTCTTCAGATGAGAGTTCTGATTCAGAGGAATTAGATGATTCAGATTCAGATTCAAAGTCAGTACAGTCAGATGTAGAGTTAGAGCATCCAGATGCAGTTGTAGAGCCAGAGCAGAGGCCCAAGTGGGTACATACTACTCTTCAGGATGCAAGGGATCTCGTAGGTGATCCAGCTGATACTAGGAGGACTCGATATGATTTTGAGGAGCCTCCTATTGCACTCACTGCCACTGAGCCATTGCCTTCCAGGCATATTTTCTTGGTTCAGTATTCAGATCCACAGTCTTATGGCAAGGCTGCTGGAAATCCTTTTTGGGAATTTGCCATGCAGGAGGAGTACAACTCCGTCCTTGAGAACCAGACTTGGGATTTGGTTCCCATTCCTTATGGGAGGAAACTTGTCAGATGCAGATGGGTCTACAAGACCAAGAGCACCGTGGATGGACAGATCAATAGATACAAAACCAGTCTTGTCACCAAAGGATTTCAGCAGGTTCATGGTATTGACTATGATGAGACCTTCGCTCCAGTAGCGAAGATGGATTCCATTCAATTGGCCCTTTCCATTGCGGAAGACAAGGGATGGGAAGTCCATCAGATGGACGTGAAGAATGAATTTCTTCATGGTGATCTCTCTGAGGAGATCTACATGGAGCAACCCCAGGGATTTATGCAGGACTCATCTTTGGTCTGTCGACTGAAGAAGTCATTTTATGGCCTCAAGTAGGCTCCGAGGGCATGGTATGCCAAGATGGACTCCTACCTATTGTCACAAAACTTTATACATTGTAAATCAGACCCGAATGTATACATGCTCAGGACGGATGATTCACTTCTACTTTTAGTTTTGTATGTCGATGATTTGTTGATCACCAGTTGCTCGACTTCAGCGATTGTTGCAGTCAAGAGGATTCTTCATGATAGGTTTTTGATGATGAACATGGGTCTGCTACACTTCTTCCTTGGACTTGAGATCAGTCAGGATGCATCAAGCATCAAACTGTCTCAAGACAAGTATGCATGAGATTTCCTTGAGAGATTTCACATGACATACTCCAAGTCTGCTCTGACTCCTTTCCTATCAGGAGTCAAACTTGAGGATGGCAGGGAGACTCTATTGGTTGACAACACACTGTACAGACATCTAGTGGGGAGCTTGTTGTATCTAACACACTCCAGACCATACCTCTCATATGCAGTTGGCGCAGTTTCCAGGTTCATGTAGGAACCACATGAGCTACATTGGAAAGCTACAAAGCGTATCCTTCGATATGTACAGGGCACCATCACCTCTGGGATTCATTATGCAACAGACTCTACATTAGATCTCATTGGTTTTACTGATTCCAACTGGGCTAGTGATAGCATTGATCACAAGTCCACATCTGGTTACTCACTCTATCTTGGTTTTGGGCCTATCTGTTGGTCGAGAAAGAAGAAAGCTTCCATTTCTCTATCTTCAGCCGAGGGAGAGTACAGAGGGGTAGTTAACATAACCATTCAGGCTATGTGGATACAACATTTTCTCACTAAGTTGGGCATTCAGTTTCATCAGTCGATCGTCATATGGTGTGACAACCAGAGCACTCTGAAGTTCTGTAGAGATCCAGTTCAGAGGCAGCGAACGAAGCACATCAAGATCCACATGCACTACATCTGGGACTTAGTACATGAGGGGATCATCGACTTATAGTTATGTCCTTCAGCATAATAGATGGCAGACATTTTCACCAAGACCTTCACTGAGCATAAATTTCATTCTCTGCGAGGTTGTCTTGGAGTGAAGGACACAGTTTCCTAGCAACTATAGTTCTTATTTTTACATACATTGTACCTTGAGGGGGAGGGTTTCCCATGAGGTTTTCCCTCTTTCCTCACTTTATTTTCAGTGTATCTTTTGTACTTGGGTACCTAACATGGCCTCGTTGTCGGGACCCAATCTTTATTTTCACCATAGCGATGTTCAGGGGGGGTGTTGGAGTTACTTCACACACACCTAGGATTTATTTTTCCTAAGGTTTTTATTTGTTTATTAGTCATAATTAGTCATTATCTAGCCTCCTATATTTTAGGAGAGAATATTCCACTTGGAGAATATTCTCTTTCAGTTGACACTTCAGTTTGACTAGTTGAGTTGAGTTTAGATGTTGCATTGGGATCATCACCATGCAACATTGGGATCATCACCATGCTAATTCGACCTTGCCTTGGTATCATCACCAGAGTGGTGCATTAACCTTGATTCCCTGAGTTAACTCCTCACTACTCTCTGTTCAGTTAGTTAACTGAAGACTAGTTGACTAGTTAACTCAACTAGGTGGCAGTTCACTCCCGTAACTGCCTGAGAGACTAGAATAGGTGGCAGTTCACTCCTGTAACTATTGGTGTGTGTCCAGATCACTCTAGACCGCCACTATGGTGACTTGGTTCACCTCAATTCAAGCTCATTGAGTTATACAGAGTATATCATGTGTAAATTATTTATTATTCACAACGGTTAATGAGAATTATTCCATTCTTTCTCTCCTTCTTCTTCTTTTTCCAATTCTCTCTACAAATGTGTGTATTATTGTTTATCTGGATCTATTTGTGCAGTTTCAACACATTTACAACTGTGAGCATGGAGCTCAAAGAATATGAACTTCTCGGCATGTGAAATGACCTTACTGTATTTCTTAGCAGAGATTAAAGAAATAGTGGTAGCCGATGCTACCTCTGGTATCCTGTACAATTGTCTACCCAAAGTAATAATAACATTGTGGGGTCTAGACTCATACAAATAATGTTTCTTCCATAAATATGGTTGGCCTAAAATAAAATCACAAAATTCAAGGGGATAAATATAACACAGTACCTCGTCTTTGAAGGGATTGATGTTGTAGGGAAAACGAAACTATTAGTTGCCGCGAAGATCGCGTCCTTGGTGAAGCTAGCTGATGGTGTAGGGTTGCAAGTGTGGTGTTATCAGCAGGTCCAGCCACTTGATGACCTCTACTAAAATCGGGTTCTTCTCACCTTCGTTGTCAACAATGAAATGCAGCGGAGTCCCCTTTACCCACATCTGTAAGTGAAAGAGGTGTTCATATTCCTCTGGTTCTTCTAGTTCGCTTGGTTGGACTTTGGTGGTAGTGACAATGGCATTGGGTTCGACATCGATGATATTCTTCTCACTTTCTAGATTTGATTCAGAGTCAGAATCTTTGACTTGGAATATTTCATCTCGGCCACCAGTGACTGCTTGGAGTGACATTCTTTGGTGTTGTGCTAAGGGATTTTATGGTATTCACACCATTTTCATGTGTCCTTCTTAAACTTCTCATTACCCTTCTTGGTTTGCGGCTTGGATTGGTTATCTTGAGAGTGATCTAGAAAATATTTGGAGAACGGAATGAATATAGATTATTATCAAAATATGCTTAACATAGAATAACAGATATACAGTAAAATTGGTTTCTATTCAATAAGAAAATAAGTTGAAATTGTAAAATGCAGCGGAAACAAGCTTCCTAGAATGGTGGCAGATTATCTCTGAGAAGAGATGTGATGGCTACACTCATTCACAAGACCATGATTACAATGAAGATATGAATTCATTTTTACAATAAACAGGAATGTCAAAAACCCTAGACATCCAAAAAACCTAACCCTAGGAAATGAAGCACCAAAAATCATGTGGGCCTCGTTTGGGTAAGTTAGTACATCAACTTCCTAGGGTCGTAACATTTGCATACGATCTCCATTTTAGGCACACGATAGCCCGTTGGAAAGGTATATCTGAGGAATACACATTTTGACTGTGGTGAGCCCTAAAAAACACTATTTAGGGCCTTAAAATGGCCCCACAAGTCAGGGACCCAAAAACTAGGGAAAAAACTACCAAACTGGAAAACTGCCAAAATGAGCCAGTTGGAATAGGTGGGAGGACACTGACATCCATATGGATCAATCCTCCCCCCTTAGGAAAAAATGGTATCCATTGTATTGATTTCACCCATCAAATGAGGAAATTTTGTTGAATTTGGCCCCTAGTGAGCCACTTTCCTTGGTGAAGGAGCTACCTTGCTTTGACAACTCGATAAAGATGGATCCTTTGCTAGTGAGTTCCCTTGATATGTTTTTCCACAATATGATCATTGGATGCCTATTGTATGCATTCGGGGTTGAGATATGTTGGTGTCAGTTGTTCTATTATCTCTGAGGTGTCCAATAATGGTGGGAAATACGGTCGAAGGATATCCACGTTGAACACTGGGTGCAAGCCAAGGAAAGGAGGAATGTTGAGATCGAAAGAATTATCACCCACAACCTTGGTGATGGTGTATGACCCATAACATAGTGGGTGGATATTTCGATGGGGTCCTTTAAGGAACTCTTTCTGCAAGTGCAACCAAACTTTGTCACCCACCTAAAACTTATGTGGCACCTGGTGTTGATCATGGCACTGCTTGTACTTGTCATTGAACTTCTGTAGGATATCCTAAACCTGTTGGCAGATGTAATGGATCCGCTCAATGAACCAGGTGGATTTTTCATCTTTAATTGGAGCAGAAGATGAGTTGACCGAGGTCACCGCAAGGGGTAGTGAAACATGTATGGGACCCAATGGTTGGAATCCCAACCCCACCTAAAAGGGGTTGTGGTTAGTTGAGTTATGCATGGCTTGTTGTAGTTATGTTGAACATACGGGAGAATCTCATCCCATGTGTGAGGGTGCTTATAATTATACATGCGCAGGATATGCATGATAATTCGATTTACGACCTTAGTTTGGCCATCTGTATGGGGGTGGAAGGTTGTGGATTTGGTGAGCTTAATGTCTAGCAGTGACTAGAGGCTTGACCAAAATGTGTTGAGAAATTGACTGTGCCGATATGAGACAATGGTTTGTGGGATTCTAAAATGTACCCAGACTCATTCAAAGAAGAGCTTGGCAGTGTCCGATGCGGTGATGCTCTTCTTGCAGGTGGCCATAATCGCCATCTTAGAAAAGAGATCCACAACCACAAAATCACAGTCATTGCTCTACTTGGTGGATGGGAGGCATGACATGTAGTCCATTGAGATAGATTCCCATGTCTTGTTAGGAGTAGGCAAAGGGGTGTACATGCCTTATTTCTTAGTGTCTGATTTGGCAATTACGTAGGCAGTGCAGGACCTGATATACTTGTTGACCTCCTGTCGAAGTTTCCACCAGTAGAAATGTTTCTACAACATTTCCACTGTCTTTTCGACGCCAAAGTGTCCTACCACCCGACTGTAGTGTGCTTCCTAGATCATCTTTTGTCACTCGCTTGATGGAACACAAATATGGACCAGATGACACAACAGCCCATCATGAAGATGGAAATTAGTGACAACTGCATTTGCGCCCAACATTTGGTAGGTGGTGGCGAAGTCCAAGTTTGTCTCATAGAGTTGGGGCCATCCAGAGTTTTGATGGCTACAAGAGTCTAGCACCGTGGTGAGTGTCGCAACTAGCGGTCTGCTGAGGCAATCAATGACGCAGTTGGTGCTTCCCATTTTATACTTGATGTTGAGGTGGAATTGTTGCAAGTACGTGGACTACTTCTGATGGAAGTCATTCTATAATTTACCTTGTGTCTGCATGAACTACAATGGCTTATGATCAGTGTGGATGGATGTCTCCTTCCCAAGAATGTAATGTCTCCACTGGCGACAGGCTTGCACAATGGATTAAATTTCTTTGTCATAAGTAGGGTACTTACGGACAACATATGATAGTGTCTCACTATGATAGGCCACGGGGTGGTTGTGTTGAGTGAGAACGATGTCCATAGCATAGTTTGAAGAATCTGTCTCAATATCAAAGGGCTATTGCATGTCTGGTAGTGAAATTACTAGGGTTGAGCACAAGAGCTGCTTCAAATCATCGAACGCTTGTTGTTGGGACTTCCCCCACATAATTTCACCTTACCACCACTCCTAGTTAATTGTATGAGGGCCCATGCAATATGGTAGAATCCCAACACGAGCCTGCGGTAGAAATTGGCAAGGCCCAAGAAGCTCTGAATCTCAGTGAGTGTGGTTGGGGCTGGCCAATCACGGATGACTTGGATTTTGGCTAGATCCACATGTATTCCATGCTAATCAATTATGTGTCCCAGGTAATGAACCCTGTCCATGCCGAAGGAGAATTTTTCCAAGTTGGCGTAGAGCTGGTGTTGCCGTAGGGTGTGCATAACCTGTTGAATATGCTGCAAGTGTTCTTCCCAAGTCTTGTTGTAAATGAGGATGTCATCCAGATACACCATTACAAAATTATTGGTGAATGGTCGCAGGATATCATCCATCATCCTCATGAAAGTGGTTGAATCATTTTTCAAACCAAAGGGCATGACCAACCATTCAAAAATACCATCCTTTGACTTGAAGGTGGTCTTCCATACATCTATCTATTTTATTGGGACCTAGTGGTAGCCAGACTTCAGATCAATATTATTGAGGTATTTGGCCCCCATGAGCTAATGAAGGAGGTCATCGATTTATGGAATCGGGTACCGGTTTCTGACTGTGATTTTATTCAGCGCTTGGTAATCAATGCAGGGTCGCCATGTTCCATCTTTCTTCTATACCATCATGATTGGGCTCCCACAAGGTAATGAGTTGAGATGGATGTGCCCCTTGTGGAGCAGTTCTTAGATATGTTGCTTTATCTCCTCATTCTCTAATAGAGAGCGACGATAGATTGGCCCATTGAGAATCGGTGCACCGGGGTCAGATCGATGGGGTGCTTGACCTGACAGTGAGGAGGTACCCCTATAGATGAGGAGAATATATATGAGTATTCTTCCATGACCTTATCCACTTTTTTATGTTGTGTGGAGAGGTCGGTCACGGAGACCCTGGATGTGGTTGTGATATTTCGCTCATTCTGAGAGTGAATCACGAATAAGAAAAACTTCCATGTCTAAGAGATGACCTTTCTTCATTGCTTGGCAAAGATCAAGGAAATGACACTGGGTGGGACTGCCTCGGGTATCTTGTACAATTTCTTGTTCAAAGTATTAATAACACTGCGAGGCCTGGACTCATATACATCATGATGTTTCCATAAATATGGTTGGCCCAAAAGAACATTAAAAACTTCAAGAGGGGAAACATCACACAATACCTCATCTGCGAAGGGCTTGATGTCGTATGATAGGCGACATTGTTGGCTGATGTGGATGTCTCTTCCTTGGCAGAGCCATCCGATGGTGTAGGGTTGTGGGTGCGGCGTTGTTGGCAGGGCAATTCGCTTGACGAACTCTGTTGATATAATGTTTTTTTGGCTACCGCTATCAATGATGAAGTGCAGCGAGGTACCCTTCACCCACATCTATGAATGAAAAAGGCGCTCACCTTCCTATGGCTCGTCTAGTTCATCGGGTTGGAGCTTGGTGGTAGAAACGGTAGCATTGGGTTCTGCTTCAATGATATGTCTCCCCCTTTGTGGTTCTGAATCAGAGTCAGAACCCACATCTAATTTAGATGCTTTTACCTCAGCCGCCAACGACTTCTTCGAGCAACAATCAACAGTGTTATGCTAGGGGATCTTATGGAATTCACACCACTTCCCAGTATCTTTCTTTGTCTTTCCGGTGTCCTTCTTTTCTTGCGGTCTGGACTGGTTGTCCTGAGGCTTTACATCTTTTCTCTGTCCTTTGTTTTGTGGGTTGGGGCCGCCCTTTCCTGGCTTTTGTTGTGAGGAGTTCCTAGGCCCAAATTTCCACGTCTTTTGTTTGAGATTCTGCTTGATTTTGATGGCATATCGGTAGGCCATGCCCAAGGATGAGATGTCCATAAAATCCATTTCGACTTGCATGTATCTATGCAGACCGTCACAATACTTGAGCACCATATGTCGCTCAAAATATTTGATACCCATCTTAGTGTGCAAGGTATGGAAGATATTTGTTAACTTGGGCACCACTTGGTCTCTTTCCTACCGCTGTGTGGTCCTTTTTGTGTATAGGTCATCATAAATTGCAATAGGGTAGTGTTGTTCCTTAATAGCATCCCTAAAGGACTCCCAGGTGACTGCGACTATAAATAATGAGGGTTCCTCAGTTTCCTTTTGCTCACAGAAAGTTTCCCACCAATATTTGACATGGGGGATGGCTTTGAGGAGCGCAAAAGTAATATTTTCTCTATTTGAGAAGTTATGGACAGAGAAATACCCTTCTAGAATATTCAACCATTTGTCTAGCACATCTGCATCTATCTAACCTTCAAATATAGGAATATCGAAGTTGATTTGTACCTTGAAGGGGGCAGTGCCTCTGTTTGAGGAAGATGTGTCGCCTGTTGGTATCTGCCGAAGGATTTGTGAAAAACTATCCATCATCTCATTCCTTTGTTGCGTGCAGGATTCCTCGAGCAACATTTTGAAGGGATATCCTATCCTGTCATCTTTCTTTTCTTCTTCCATGAGAGGTCACTTGGGCATGCAAGAGATTTTTTCCTCAAGAGAAACAAGCTCAAGACCCACCTCTCTTCTTTTGCTTAAATTTCTGCTTGATCTTGACATCATATCTATAAGCCACACATAATGATGCGTTGTCTAGAAAATCCATTTTTGTTTGAATGTATCTATGTAGACAGTCGTAGTATTTGAGCACTAGATGTCATTCAGAGTCTTTGATACCAAATTTGGTGTGCAGGGTATGGAAAATATTGGTGAAATATGTTACTGTCTAATCCCTTTCCTGACGCAGTGTGGTCCATCTTGTGTACTACTAGTCCTCATAGCTTCCAACATGGTAGTTTTATTCTTTAATGGAATCCCTAAAGGAATCCCATGTGGGGGAGACCGCAAATATTTCAGATTCCTCTATGGCCCTTTTCTCAGAGTAAGCATCCCACTAGTCCTTAACATTGGCAACGACCTTGAGGAGTGCAAAAGTAATCTTTTCCCTGTCAAAAAAATTGTGGAGCAAAAAATGTTGGCATGTTTACAGGGGGAGTGTGCTTGTCATTGATGGCAAGAAGAACAACAACGACGATGGAAAATAGAAAAGCAGTGATGATGGAAAATAGAACAACAACGATGAATACTTATAAATTATTATAAGTCGAAAGAGATCGTAATCTCAAGAGGAGGAGCGACAGTTTTCGTCAGATCGAGCACTGTGAAGTATCTGGATCGTTGGATCAGAGTCCAAACAGGAGGAATGAGTGTGCAGAGGAGGAGAACAGATATCAGGCGTTAGATCTGAGTGTGTGGACAAACCATCGTTGTATCCATAGGTATGTGCAGGAGCCTTAATTCCTTTAGAGTGCACAGTAGGAGTGAATGCACAAGATGGAAACTTGCGAAGTTCGAGTTCATGAAATTGATCTCGACCATTGATCTGATGCAAGCGTAGATTCAGGGTTCGGGTTCTGGAAGAAAGGGGTGAGTTTATTTCCAAAGTCTTGAAATGCGAAGTCTCGAAGTCCTGACTCATGAAGGGGAGATCTCGTTTGTTGGATCACTGGGGGTTGTGGACCGTTGATCTGGCTCGACGAAGTTTGGATTTCAGGAATTGAGAGAATTGAGGTGGCTCGCAGCAAAAAACCCAAAACATGAAGTCACAAATGCCTTTTTTTATTGGCGTGTGGTCACAGCAAGTGGTCACATCAGCGAAGATAGGGGAAGGAGCTAGCATTTCTATGCTCTACCTTGTAGGTTCGTGAGTTGGGAGAATCGAGGTAACTCGCAACAGAACTTCCAAAGTGCGAAGTCACGTAGCACCTTCTTGGTTGGTGAGCGGTCATAGCCAGTGGTCACATGGAAAAGAAATGTTGCGCCCAGTGCTTGTTCGCATGGGTAAATTTCATGAGGACCTGTGGATCAAAAATCATCTGCATGTATAATCCAACAGTACTGATTAAATCGACAATCTGATCGAAGGGTTACTGTTTCACTGCGCGATTTCTTGATCAGTTACGATTCAGTTATAAGAACTGAATCATTGTTCTTGGGGCGTTGGAGATTCTATTCTTGGGCATTTCTTAGATTTGAAGTGTAATGAATCATGGGTGAATGCATAAAATAAAAATGCTGCGACAAAGTGAGGTTCTAGTTTTCTCTGTAAAATGAGTTGAACTGTAAGAAATGTATAGGACAGTATGAATAGTGTCAAATGAAATATAGAGATGAAGAACAGAAGTTGGATAGAGCAGAAATGATGAAAATAGAAGAATGCACAAGAACCTAAGAGCATGAGAAGAAAATAGAAAGAGCAGATGGAAAAAGACAGCAAGTGGAGTTGAGTATGAACAGACAGAAGCAAAGAAGAATTGCAGAACATAAGCAGAGTGAAAGCAGAATGGAATTGCAAAAAAGAGAAGAAATGGTAAGCATTGACATATATGTATTGTTGTAAGGTATTATTCAAGCAAAGTTTTATAATCAGGGTGGTAGGGTGGTGCTAGGGAGGACTGTGGTCCTCTGTTATTAAAGTTGGTGCTTGAATACTGGGAGTTAGAGTTTCCATCTAGTTATGGCTAGAAAACAAGGTGGCGGGGTGGTGCTAAGGAAAATGAAGAGTTTTCTATGTGAAAGTTAGTGCTTGTATAAGTGGAAGTAGGTGCTTCCATCCAGTTGGTGTTGGATATCATAAGGAGCAAACATGATTCTTTCTAGTGGGTGCTAGAGAATATTGAGAGTTGGTGCTATCTACAAGTTGCAGCTTGTTAAAGAAGAGATCGTGGCCTCTTTTTGAGTTGGTTCTCAAAGATAAATGATGTATAGAACATAAAGACTGCCTATCATTCTAAGAAGAAGAGGTTTTCTCCCTTTATGGGTTTCCTTATGAATATCCATCTTTGTGTATATCATATGTGTGATTGATGTTTATTATTTCTAATGTTCATGTCTTGCATAATCTTGATGATCACTTGGAGAAGATTAATAATAATTTAATAGGCATAAAATTGTTTAAGCGCAGTGACAATTGATTCAC
>ML843853.1:17587-32198 GCA_009831015.1 Picea engelmannii | reverse complement strand
TACTAGATGAAGGACTTGACTCAAATAGAGAGGGGGAAAACTATTTCATTTTTTAACGAGCTTGACACAGAAACAAGAACTATGCTCGTAACCTCTGTTTCATTTTTTAACGAGGTTGCTACAGAGATGAAAAAACTATCCTCAAGTGGTTTCATTTTTAACGAGCTTGAAATCAAAAAACCATGCTCAAAGACCTTTGTTTCATTTTTTAACGAGGTTTCCTCAGAGAAGCAAAAACTATCCTCGACCCGCTCTTATTGATCATGGATTCCAAGAGGACAATGCTCTAGACGGAGACCATGTCAAGGGACAAAATTCGGTCATGGCTTCCAAGAGGTCTTCATTTGACGGAAGAAACATAGTCTGAAAGGATACCATGTCGAGGGTCGCGACAGGAGTAAAGAGATCAGGCTCTGAAAACCCTATCGAAGAGATCACCATGTCAAATACTGGATCTAAGTCATCAGAAGTTGAAGCCATGGGCGACAACACCACATAATTGACCTGTGGTGGGGGAGATACTGTCTGCATATAAGAACCATTCAGGGAGGCAATCCAGGAGGGGTCAATGAATGAAAATTGATCAACAGTCACAACTCGTCCATCGTGAGGGAAAGATATCACACGAAAAAGAGTAGACATAAGAGCTTTCATGGCATAGACATAATCTCACCCAAGGAGTAAATAAAAACATAAGGGGTCTTGGACTACCATGACGTCAATAAAGACAATTTTCCCGCCCAAAGTTACAAGAAACTGAGGAAGGGTCCCTAAAGGTTGACTGGTTCTTCTGTTAAAAGCTAACAGATTTTGTGTAACCGGCGCAAGCGGAGGATAACCCAAGGCTTGCCAAGCAATAGAGGACAAAATAATAACAGATGAACCTTCATCTATCAGCGTCTGAGGAACGTCCCGACCACAAACCTGCACTGTAATCTGGAAAGGAAAGTGAGAGGGAAGATGAGATCCAGTTAGCACACCCCAATCAAAACGGATGGCCTCATTACTTGGATGGGGTTTCATGGGAGGAGGAATACCCCCGGACACGGCAGAGTCTGTATCAACAAGAAAAACATGGGCAGTATTAGGTTTACTCCCTAGCGGGAGAGTAGGATCGATCGATGGAGAAATCAGATCGGCCACTTGAGTTACATTCTCCAAGGAGAGAATGGGGTCAACAGATGGAAACGGATCGACCACTTGGGTGACACTCTCTAATGGGAGAGTGGGATTGACCGAGGATGGGATCGGATCAACTACTTTAGTTTCACTTTCTGAGGGGAGAGTGGGATTGACCGAGGATGGTATCGGATCAACCACTTTGTCAACTGGTTCAATTAAGGACGTGACCAGATTGACCACTTGATCAACTGGACTGACCGACGGGGAAACTGGATTGATCATTCCATCAACTACAAGTGGGTTGAGAGAAAGCTTGCGATAAGCAGCTAGAAGTTGAGGTTGTGAAACAGTCATGTCTTCCAGTAATTTCGAGGCTTCTTCCATATGAGGGCAAAGATGAGTTAGATGACTCCCTTTGCATAACATACATGGGAACTTGTCTCCACTTTTCTTCTTCCCAACAGTATTGTGACTCATTGACGGGGGGTCGTTAGCATGTTGTCCAGAGGGTAACGACATGGGTTGGTCAAGGTGTGTAGACCATACTTCTATAACCTTGGATAGACCAGGGCAATCCTTAAGAAGATGGCTATCCTTACAAAGCCTGCAAGGGTACTTGGGCTTACGCATTGTTTGTGTGATCTTGACATCATCAACATTCCCAGCATGATTAACAGGAACTGGTTGTTTTCCAACATGTTTGACAGTGGTTGGAGGTTTTGACCCTTGTTTATCTTTCTTCTTCTTAATCTTCCTTTTATTCTTCTTCTTATTCACCAAGTTACTAGCTTCAGAACTTTCACCCGACGAAGAAGATGAAATGGAAGGCGACATTACAAGCAAAGAAGGCAAAGAAAACCTTATTGGTAAAGAAGGTGAAGGATCAACATGAGGTTGATGCTCTTGGGGGGAAGTGCTTGTGACTGAAGAACTAACTGCATTCAGGATTACTTGAGTGGAAAACAACCATACCGGTAATCCAATAGTGAGACCTGGAAGGCTCAAAGTAGCGATGTGAGGAGGACCAATGTTTCCATAAGAAGGAAAAACAAAAGGTTCCCATGGAGCAGGGGTTCCTTCATTGGTCATTTCGGGAACTGACGCCATTAAATAAATCCAACCTAGAGTCTGCTAGGGAAAACAAACAGCACACGCTAAAAACCTAGTAAGAAAGCAAGAAAACAAAACCTTCTCACAATGAACGCACTAGTTGGTGATGAAATCCAACGTCGCGGGAACAAAATAAGAAGGGGCTGAGATAGAGCAGGTGGAAAAGTTACGTTGACGACCTGCTTAACGGACTTACACCCTGGTGCAAGCTCCCACACATAATCATGGGTATACCCTCCAAGGAGCCCGAGTGAGTTTGGCCAACGTCGATTCCAAGTACCGTGAAGACTTGTCCATCCACAGTCACCTTGTGTAAAGACCCTAAAGAGATAGGCCACTAAGGTTACCACTGACAACAATAAAGCTTGGGGGGACAGTCGACAGTCTGATCCACACGCAAGGGCAGGGTATCTAGCCCGAAATCAACTCAAAAGGCTTCCACTCATCATTGTGGGTATACCTATGAGTCATCCCCGTAATATGTGCAATCTCTACACCAATACCAACAAAGAAGGGTGAGTAACTCTGCTAGTCTCAATGCGACCTCGTGCTTGACCCTTGTGTTAGAAGGGCTTCCCAAGACAAAATGTAATAAGTGGATTTAAACGCTCCCTAACTCAAGATTCTATGTTTGTTTGCAACTTTGGAAAGTTATCTTTCACACCTATTCCAAAGCCCTACGACTAATCTAATGTAGGTTTGCTACCAGAAAAGATAAAAATGTCTAATCAATTTTTATAAGTGCTTTATTTTATGGTTGTTATTACTCAAAAGGAAGATGGCATGGACAATATGGTGTTTTGACCAACTCGAAAATTATGCAAAGATATGAAGATGCAATCTTTTCATTTCGATGAAAGCTATGCTACGAGAAGGAGAAAACATTTATCATTCCCATATGCACAATGTCCCAAAATATATTAAAAATCATCCATATCAAGATTCGCAAGAAAGGAGAAAAAGGTACTGAACACCAATGCACGATCAAAAAAATGCCAAGAATCATGCAATTTCGCTACTTCAAATGCAAGGATGCCCCCAATCTAAAAGCAAGAAATTAAATCTTTTTGTTTCAAAAATTTCACTAAAAGCAATAATGAACTTTGTTAAAACAAAGAAACCCAAACTAATATTTTCAATTGCATAAGAAAAATGATCTTTCAAGCAATAAGCAAATGATAAAAGACCAAGAAAACTCAACTTTCAACCAATCACTAGTTCTGAACTAATCAAACACACTTAGATTCTGAAATCAGAGAGAATGGTTGTGCCAAGAAAAGTCAAGAAACGAAAGTCAAGGCAAAAGTGACAAGAAGAGCCTTGCAATCCTAAGACTGTTCATGCACACAAACGAAGACAAGAAAGACACCAATCAATGATCAAATAAACTCTTGTAAGGCACTTAGACTGATCTGGGCAGTTGAAGATGCCAAAACTCAAATCCAAAATTTTGAAAAAATGAGTTCGCAAGCTGGTAGTATTACACAGTGCGAGAATTAGGCATTCTCGCAGGTGGCCCTTTAGCAGAGTGTGAGAACCTCGCACTGCAACATAAAGGCAGAGTGCGAACTCTGTGGATTCTCGCAGGCTACAGTGAAGTGCAGTGCGAGAACCTCTGAAACTAGTCAAATTTTTGGAAAATGAAGCAAAAATTGAAAAGGCCTCTGGACCCAAAGGGTCTATCAGGATATCCTGAAGACCCAGAGATTGATAGGAAAGGAGAAAAGTGAAACAAGAGCAAATGGCCACAGAAAAATACCAAAAGCCACAAAGAAAATGGGATGTTCCCCAGTGGAGTTGCCAATTTTGTTATTGGATAAATCCGTAAGTGCGGACACAAACCGATCTCCCTAGATCCACCTGGATCTAGAACAAAGCAAAACAGAATAATACTCTTTCCCTAGATTTTAACTATTGAATGTACTAGGAGGCAAGATCAAAGAACATACCTTAAGATCGCTTCCTTTGGTCTTTTTTGCTTCCACTTCGCTCCAGTGCTCTCGTACAGTCAAGACCAAGACAATACAAACCAATAGAAGTGAAGAAAGCACAATCTATTCAACAGTCAATCTATGTATATGATCAAGGAGTTATACAATAAAGTGGAATTAGCTTTATGGGAAGGAGACATATTACGGTATCATATTGATGGAAAGTAAAGATTACAACCTAAACTTTGATGTTGCAAACTTCCTTTCAATGTCCCTTAGCTCCGACACACACACTTGCTCGCTTGTATGAAGAAGATCAACCACCTTTGATAAACTTGCTGGAATTTTCTAGCTGCTGTAGCTTCAGTCCTTCACACAATCTTTCACCAATTCTCCAATGTCTCACTTAACCTTGTTTACTTCTAACCTTTTCCATGAGAACTCCCTCAATATATAGGAGAGAATGAATTGGTTACTTGGATAAGAATGATCCCAAAATATCAGGAAATCCAGTACTAGGATAACCATTCGAATGCCATCTCATCCTTTTAGAAGATTCCCTTCTAGATGCTTCGAGAATTCATCTTTTTCCCTTCTTTAGAAAGAGTTCGCACCCTAGCAATACAACACAGTGCGAACTTCTTGCACCTTGGCTTAAATCAGCCTGCAAGAATCATGCATTCTCGCAGGCAAATGTGCTAGCAGCCTACGAACAGTCTCAAAAATGTGATTTCTGGAAAGAGATGAAGGTAACTTTTCTCAAGGAGAAAGTTCTAATGGAGAGCCTGAGTACACCATAATAAATACATCATCATGACGACCAAAATCATGGGTAACAATTACTAGCGTGGCGTCATGTCGAGTTTCGTCTAATCGCATTAGATACAATAGATGTTCTTCTTCAGTAGAAGTATTGGGTAAAAGTTTGATAGCTAGCTTCAGAGAGGGTATCTCGCATTCTATAGGAAGAATGGCTTCCACACCATAGACTAATCGAAAAGGTGTAAACCCAGTAGCGGATTTGACAGATGTCCGGTATGTCCACAATGCCGAAAACAACATTGTGTGCCAACTTGTTTTATGAATTCCTATCATCCGTCGAAGCATAGTTATAAGAACATTGTTGATTGCTTCGACTTGGCCATTAGCTTGCGGATAATAGGGTGTTGAGTTATCATGGCGAAGACCCAACTTTTCCATAAGTTCATACATCATAAAATTCCTAAAGTGGTTATCGTGATTAGTGACGATAGCTTGGGGAACACCAAAACGAGTTATCACATGGTTAAAAAGAAATAAGGCTGCGGTCTTTCCAGTATTGTCGAATGTTGGCATCGCCTCAGCCTATTTTGTAAAGTAATCAACGGCTACAATGATGTAACCATGCCCCCCAGCCGAGTGAGGGTGACATGTCATGAAATCGATGCCCCATTTTGCAAAAGGACCAACTGGGACCACAGGGTGAAGAGGAGCAGGATGTGACCGAATTTTCTGATTGTAGGTCTAGCAGGCATGGCATTTCTGAACGGCAGTAATGCAGTCGTTAAACAAAGAAGGCCAAAAATACCCTGCGCGTAAGATCTTCTGGGCAGTAGCATACCTAGACATATGACCACCACATGCTCTGGAATGGCAGTCATTCAGAGCTTTCTCGGCTTCGTCGAATGTTAAACAACGTCAAAAAATAGAGTAAATTCCTTGACGGTAAAGAGTATCCCCGAGGATAATGTATTGACGAGCTTGATAGCGTATGCAACGTCATTCAGTACTAGATAAAGTAGACCGAAAAGTCTGGGTTTGGAGATAGATAATGATATCCCCATACCAAAGATCATTAGTGCTAATAAGGAAAAGAGATTCATTGGGTAATGAATCTACTGCTACTTTTTCCATTGCAGAATGAGGAAAATCACATATCAACTCAGCAAAAACTAATGACTTCTTGGACTTGGCGCAGTCAAATTCCAAGTCAAACTCCTGGAGTATGACAATCCATTTGAAGTACTTGCCCCCAAGCAATTGACGTGTCAAAATATGTTGCATAGGGTTGCAATGAGAAATCATCGTAGTCTTACGTGAGAGGATATAATGCTGGAAGCATTGGACGGCTTGAACGGTAGCCAAGGCCAGTTTTTCAACATGTTGATACTTCATTTCAGTTGGTGTGAGACTTCGACTGAAGTAGTAAACAACATGTTCGTCGTGCGTATCATCCTCTTGAATGAGAACCATGCCAATAGTGTACTCCGAGGCAGCAAGATAAAGGAAATAATCGCGACTGTAATCGGGAGGAAAGAGAAGCGGAGCTCGCGTTAGGGACAACTTTAAAGATTCAAAAGCATTGTTGGCAACAGTATCCCAGACGAACTCTGAATCTTTCTTTAATAGTTGCGTAAAACCATAAGTTATCTCGGCGCAATTAGGAATAAAACGACGAAGAAAGTTTGCTTTCCCTTGCAAACTTTGCAACTGGCATAGTGTGGAAGGAGGAGGGAGATTAAGAATCACCTCAACCTTAATAGGATCCACCCGGATCCCTTGACGCGAAACGATAAAACCTAGAAGATGGCCGTATTCTACGCAAAAAACGCATTTATGAGGATTTAAACGTATATGATAGAACCGACAGCGAACAAAAATAGCCCGGAGGTGGGTAGGGTGATCGACTCTGCGCATAGAATGAGTTGGTAAATCGTTCAAATAGGGTTGAATGATATGCTTGATGTCATGAAAAGCATAAGACATAGCGCGTTGGAAAGTGGCGCCCGCGTTCTTAAGTCTGAAAGAGAGTTTCCTATAGGAAAAAGTACCCCAAGGACAAATAAAAGCAGTCTTATGTTGGTCCTCGGGAGCAATGTTTATTTGATTATAGCCGGAGAAACCATCCATGAGAGAGAAGATTTCACTTTCGGCACAATCATTGACAATCTGGTCGACGAAAGGGGTAGGAAAGTTGTCTTTGGGACAAGCTTTGTTAATATCCCTATAATCAACACATACACAAATACTACCGCCTTTCTTGTCAATCGGGACAGGATTAGAAACCCATTCTGTAAGAGCCACCGGATAAATAAAGCCAGCTTTCAGAAGTTTCTCGACTTCGAGTTTTATAGCAGCCGCTTTACGTGGGTGAACTGGACGAAGGCGTTGCTGGACAAGTTTATCTCTAGGGTATGTCTTTATCTCATGTACAACAATAGTAGGGTCGATACCTGGCATCTCTTCGTAGCTCCAGGCGAAGATGTCACGAAATTATTTGAACAGAGATGTATATGTGACAATTTCATCTGAAGAACACGAAGCTCCAATATGGACATTTTCGACTATCCCAGGTTTAATGGATATGTCAATGGGAATCATGGGCGAGATGTTACTTAAGTTCCCTTCAGCAAACACATCATGTGAAGTCACGAGAACCGTCGAAATGACAACAACGGTCGATGGAGTCGAAATCTGTTGGTAGTTCTCAAGAGTCTGTTGCACCAGAAAAAGTATGGAACGATGATGTCCATCATCCAAAGGGGTGTCCTCCATGACGGACATGATCATATTGTCAGTGGGAAAAATAACACGAAAAGGATCGGGAGACAACTCATCAAGAGAGGGGGAATAAGGTGTTGCCGATTGAATGGCGTGATAGGCAGATTCAACCGGACTTAACGGCATTGCGTCGCCGAAACGAAGATGATCTCCAGGGTCAGGGACAATCCAAGGGTCATGTGATGCAGGAATTTCGTGAGGCACAGTGGAAATCATGTTGATAGAAGCAACTGACGGGCATGGAACATCGGGAGGTGGAATGGGGAAAGTACCCATTAACGAGGAGTCCTTTAAAAGGCCTACACCGACATTCTCATAACCCGGTGGGGTTTTAGTAATAAACGACATGTTGCCAGTACAGGTATCAGAATTGAAGAAGGCAAGTTGATCAACGGTAACAACCTTTCCTCGATGAGGGAAACGTACTACACGGAAAAGTGTTGACACAACGGCGCGCATGGAATCGATCCGGCTATGGCCAAGCAAAAGATTATAATCAAGTGGAGCGTCAAAGACTTCCACTTCAACTTGGACCGTCTTACCTTCTAGTGTGATAGGCAACGAAGGAAGAACACCGTAAGGCTTAAAACCAAAGCCATTGAAGGCTTTAAGAGTGTTTTGTGATTCATTCAAGGGAGGAGAGCCAATGGCTTTCCAACAAGCAAAAGACATTACACACGTGGAGGCACCCTCATCGATAACAATTCGACAAATGTTCTTGTCAGAAACAACAACTTGTATCTGGAACGCGAGTTGAGGGGGTAACCTTGGAATGTGATCACCCAAGTCAAAGACTATGAGATTCATATCTGTCGGGTCAATTCCACCAATGGCTTTTAACAGTGTCTTCCATTGTGCAGGACAAGACTGAAGGACTTCAAGGGCTGACATCGCTGAAGGTGCTTGGGCCAGATCTTCAACAATACTGTAGTTCTGGGTCGCACGAGCATGAGGATTGAAAGCCGATTTCCTAACGACACCTTTTGGGGGTGGTCGTAGAACTGTATCAAGGCTTGGTCGTTCGAGATGAAGAGGACCGTTAGTAGGTGGAGTCGCGGGAGATGGTCGTACCAAAGAAGGAGGTAAATCGTCAACCTTCTCCTTAGATGGAGTATAATCTTTGGCTCTAGTTGTGAGTGCAATGTTGTTTTGCTTAGAATCACCGGTACACATCAAAACATATGATGTCGTAGAAGAGGAGGGTTGGTCTTGAATGACCAACTGAGCCTATTGTTGAGACGGGAAGGGTTGGGACAAGACAGCCGGTGTAGATGGTTTTGGGGTTCCTTGAAGGAACTTAGTGACCTCAGCATGTCGTGGACAATCCTTCGTGTAGTGATCGTCACCACAGATAAGGCAAGGGTATCAGGGTTTGCACTTATCCCGATCTTCAACAGGAGTGGTTTTAGTTTGCTTTGCTTGATTATTATTTTTGCCCTCCTTATTCTTGCCTCTCCTCTTTTTAGATTTGTTTTTACTGGCGGGGGTAGATTGGACAGCATTGACCTCAGAAGTTTTGTCGGTGGGAGCGGCAAGAGGAGAAGCATTTTGAACATTAGAAGAAGCAGATTTAGGGGTTGTGCTTGAAACAGAATGTGAGTGGGCTTGGGTAGTACCAATCACACTGTCAGCTGCATGCGAGGCAGCTGGAGTAGTTGAAGTGTTGGAAGTACCAGGATGAGGTAATTCAGGTAGCAAATCGTAAAGTGTTCCCGTTTGTGAATAAATGAGATCAAGATATTGAGCACGACTTATAGCCTGCTCCTCCATGACAACGCCACCCATGGCAATGCCCTTACCAATTTCGTTCACAAAGGATTTTGTAAACCATTCTGCTAGTAACTGATCAGGAAGCTCAAATTTAATGAGACGTCGTCTCCTTCGCCACTCATGAATATGATCAGATATATGAGTGCCTTTAGTCTTTTTGAAAGAAGTCAAAATATCAGTCCCGGTATCATAACATATTGGTAACTGGTAATGTGTAAGGAAAGCCATAGCTAGGGTGTTGAAATTAGAGAAGAAACCTCGTGGCAATTCAATATACCACTTCGCAGCAGAACTGGTAAGGGTTCGTTGAAAAAGACGTAAACGAATAGAGTCATCCATCAATGAGTTGGATGAACACCATAAGTGAAAAGTCATAACGTGATTGTTTGGGTACTCTCCCACTTTGCCATCGAATTTGGGAATGTCTGATGGAAGCTTGGCTAGAATAACAGGCCATTGGGGAGAGTGACAAATAGGATCATTCAAAATCCTAGACAAATCTGGAAAATCCAAAGTAGCAAGGCCAATTTTGTTATTGGATAAATCCGTAAGTGCGGACACAAATCGATCTCCCTAGATCCACCTGGATCTAGAACAAAGCAAGACAGAACATGACTCTTTCCCTAGATTCTAACCATTGAATTAAATAGGAGACAAGAACAAAGAACATACCTTATGATCGCTTCCTTTGGTCTTTGTTGATCCCGCTTCACTTCAGTGCTCTCGTACAGTCAAGACCAAAACAATACAAACCAACCGAAGTGAAGAAAGTACAATCTATTCAACAGTCAATCTATGTATATGATCAAGGAGTTATACAATAAAGTGGAACTAGCTTTATGGGAAAGGGACATATTACTGTATCATATTAATGGAAAGTAAATATTACAACCCGAGCCTTGATGTTGCAAACTTCCTTTCGATGGCCCTTGGCTCCGACACACACATTTGCTCACTTGTATGAAGAAGATCAACCACCTTTGATAAACTTGTTGGAGTTTCCTAGCTGTTGTAGCATCAGTGCTTCACACAATCTTTCACCAATTCTCCAATGAATCTTGTTTAACCTTGTTTGCTTAACCTTTTCCATGAGAATTCACTCAATATATAGGAGAGAATGAATTAGTTACTTGGATAGGAATGATCCCAAAATATCAGGGAATCCAGTACTAGGATAACCATTCAAATGCCATCTCATCCTTCTAGAAGATTCCCTTCTAAAAGCTTCGAGAATTCATCTTTTTCCTTTCTTTAGAAAGAGTTCGCACCCTATCAGTTCAACATAGTGCAAACTTCTCGCACCCTGGCTTAAGGCAGCCTGCGAGAATCATGCATTCTCGCAGGAAAATATACTAGCAGCCTGCGAACATTGTTCAAAAATGTGATTTATGGAAAGACATGAAGGTAACTTTTCTCAGGAGAAAGTTCTAATGAAGAGCCTAAGTACACCATCATCAATGACGACCAAAATCATGGGTAACACTTAGTAAGAAGCAGGGATATATTTTTGTATATACTACAGAAACAGAGTGTATTATTGTTGCTACTTGTTGCACTCATATATTATGGATGATTCAAACTCTTGTTGATTTGAAGGTAACTTATATTGATCCCATTCCACTTCACTGCGATAACACCAGTGCCATTATTGTCTCCAAGAATCCTGTGCTTCATTCCAAGACTAAGCATATACCGATAAAGTATCATTTTCTCAAAGAACAAGTTACAAACAAAGTTGTTCAACTAAATTATATTCCATCCAAAGATCAGACTATTGATATCTTCACTAAACCGCTTGCAACAACTCAGTTTGAGTATCTACACCATAAGTTGGGCATGACCTTGTTATCTAGTTAAAATAGACTATCTGATCAAGGGGAGAGTGCTCATAGTATTTCTAATTAGGGGGAGAGTGCTTATTGTATCTCTGATCAGGGGGAGAATACATTCACTCTCAGTTTTCTTTGACATTGATGTCAAAGGGGGAGAAAAAGGTGTGGTCTGGGTCTAGATGCTACAGTTGGAGGTCTAAGCAGAATAGTGCAGCCTTTCAGGGGTTGCCATCAATGCCAAAGGGGGATATTGTTGGCATGTTTACAGGGGGAGTGTGCTTGTCATTGATGGCAAGAAGAACAACAATGAAAATGGAAAATAAAACAGTAGTGATGATGGAAAATAGAACAACAACGATGAATACTTAGAAAGTATTCTAAGTTGGAAGAGATCATCATATCAGGAGGAGGAGCGATAGTGTCGTCGGATCGAGCACTGTGAAGAATCTGGATCATTGGATCAGAGTCCAGACATGAGGAATGAGTGTGCAGAGGAGGAGAACAGATCTCAGGCGTTAGATCTGAGTGCATGGACTAACCGTCGTTGGATCCAAAGTTATGTGCATGGGCCTTAATTCCTTTAGAGTGCACAGTAGGAGTGAATGCACGAGACAAGAACTCACGAAGTCCGAGTTCATGAAATTGATATCGATCGTTGATCTGATGCAAGCATAGATTCGGGGTTTGGGTTCTGGAAGAAAGGGGCGAGTTGATTTCTAAAGTCCCGAAACGCGAAGTCTCGAAGTCCCGATTCGCGCAGGGGAGATCTGGGTTGTCGGATCATTGAGGGTTATGGACCGTTGATCTGGCTCGGTGAAGTTTAGATTTTGGGATTTGAGAGAATAGAGGTGGCTCGCAACAGAAAACCCAAAACACAAAGTCGCGAACACCTTTTTTGATTGGCGTATGGTCACAACAAGTGGTCACATCAACGAAGATAGGGGAAGGAGCTAGCATTGCTAGGCTTTACCTCGGAGGTTCACGAGTTAGGAGAATCGAGGTGACTCGTAGCATAACTTTTGAAGTGTGAAGTTGCGTAGTGCCTTCTTGGTTGGCGAGTGGTCATAGCCAGCGGTCACATGGAGAAGAAATGTTGTGCTCGGTGCTTGTTCACGTGGGTAAAGTTTGCAAGGACTTGTGGATCAAAAATCCTCTGCATGTATAATCCAACGATGCTGATTAAACCGACAATCTGATTGAAGGGTTACTGTTTCACTGCGTGATTTCTTGATCAGTTACGATTCAATTATATGAAATGAATCATTGTTCTTGGGGCGTTGGAGATTACGTTCTTGGGTGTTTTTGAGATTTGAAGTGTAATAAATCATGAGTGAATGCATAAAAGAAAAATGTTGCGACAGAGTGAGGTTCCCGTTTTCTCTGTAAAATGAGTTGAACTGTAAGAAATGTATAAGACGGTATGAACAATGTGAAATGAAAGACAGAGATGAAGAACAGAAGCTAGACAGAGCAGAAATGATGAAAAGTGCAGAATGCACAAGAACCTAAGAGCATGAGAAGAAAAGAGAAAGAGCAGATGGAAAAAGATAGCAAGTGGAGTCGAGTATGAACAAATAGAAGCAGAGCAGAATTGCAGAACAGAAGCAGAGTGAAAGCAGAACATAATTGCAGAAAAGAAAAGAAATGGTAAGCATTGACATATCTGTATTGTTGTAAGGTATTATTCAAGCAAAGTTTTATAATCAGGGTGGTAGGGTGGTGCTAGGGAGGACTGTGGTCCTCTGCTATTCAAGTTGGTGCTTGAATACTGGGAGTTGGAGCTTCCATCTAGTTGTGGCTAAAAAATAGGGTGGCAGGGTGGTGCTAGGGAAAACAAAGAGTTTTCTATGTGCAAGTCGGTGCTTGTATAAGTGGAAGTAGGTGCTTCCATCGAGTTGGTGTTGGAGATCATAAGGAGAAAATATGCTTATTTCTAGTGGGTGCTAGAGAATCTTGAGAGTTGGTGCTCTCTACAAGTTGCAACTTGTTTAAGAAGAGGTTGTGGCCTCTTTTTGAGTTGGTGCTCAAAGATAGATTATGTACAGAACATAAAAGACTGCCTATCATTCTAAGAAGAAGAGGTTTTCTCCCTTTACGGGTTTCCTCATGAATATTTGTCTCTGTGTATATCATATGTGTGATTGATGTTTATTATTTCTATTGTTCATATCTTGTATAATCTTGATGATCACTTGGAGAAGATTAATAATAATTTAATAGGCATAAAATTGTTTAAGCACAGTGACAATTGATTCACCCCCCCGCCTCCCCCCCCTCCCCTCTCAGTTGTCTTAGTAATTTCAATAAAAAATACCCTTTGAGCAGATTCAACCATTTATCTATAGCATCTGCATCTATCAGTCCTTCAAATAATGGAATGTCAAAATTTATTTGTACCTTAAAGGGGGTTGCATGGCCGCTTGATGAAGATGTGTCTCTTGTGGGCAGTCGTTGAAGGATCTGTACAAATTTATCCATCATTTTGTTCCTTTGTCGCGCAAGGGCTTCCTTGAGCAACATTTTAAAAGGATTTCCTACTCCATCATGTTTCTTCTCGTCCCCCATGGGTTGTTGTCAAGCTCGGTGTGACCAATCTTGCAAAGGCTTGACTAGTTTGAGTCCCAATTTCTTGTACCCAGATATTGTCGGGGACATGCACAAAGAAAAATAAATGAAGAGCAGACCGCTCTGATACCACTGATATGGATTTATGAGCAGAGTGAAAGGAATAACAGACTAAATACAGTAACATAGAGAACAACAAAAGGTATCTAGTGAACAATAACTTCTATTGAATAAATAAAATAGGATGAAAAACATAGTTACCAACTTAACTAGAAGGTGGTTTTTTTATATTTTAAATTTTGTGATACATAAGGTTTCCACTTTTTTGTTTTTAAATGCTTGTATTTTCATTTATTTTCAAATTGTTCAAAAAAACATTATTTTTTTCTCAACAATGTTTTTTCATCTATTTTCAAACTTTTCTATTTTTTTATTTATTATTCAATGGTATTTTTAATCATATTTCCATGCTCCATCCATTGTTAAAAATGTTGTACACCATTTATTTTTTTTAAATTAAGATTTTTCATATAATTATGTGTCCCTAATTAAGTTATGATTCCATACTTTTTAAATATAGTAGAAATATCATTTTTAACACATTGTTTTACCTTTACTTCAATACATATAAAATAATTGTAGTTAAATAACACTATTTTTAAATATTTATCAAAAAGATATAATTCAATTTTTTATGATCAATTAAAAACTAAAAAAATAAGAAAACAAAAAGGATTGAAA
>ML843852.1:0-38217 GCA_009831015.1 Picea engelmannii | reverse complement strand
TAGGCAAAGGATGTTGGGGTCTAGGTATAGCCACAACATCTTGATCTAGCCAAGGTCTAGTGGGATTGTTTGGATTTTCCATAGGTGTGGGTGGTGTTGAAGGCTGAGATGAAGAACTTCCTTCATCTGACGACTCTTCTCCTAAAGAGGAGGGAGATAAAGGCGGTGGTGATGGTGGGATACACAATCCTCCGACTGTAGGAATGAGAATGTGATCTGGATCCGTAGGATTTAGTTTAAGACCAGTGCCTTCAAGTTGCTCTCTAATATCAAAGAAGTCTAGTGGTTGATTCAATGGCCGACCTGGTTGTCTGATATGGGCCAAAGCACCATGTGTCCTTAGAAATGATTAACGAACAATTTATTGCACGTCGAACCCCGGGGGGGTATGGTGTTACTGGTTCAATGGTAATCTATGGATTTTCATTAGATGTGGTTGTTGTTTGAGAGGTAATGTTGTCATCGGAACAAATTCTTGTTACTATAGGTGATCGGGTGTGTGGGGGAGGAGTCTTGTGACCTCCATGTGCCATCAATAGTGTTCATGCCCTCCTTCTAGCGCCATTTGTTGACGAGCAAAATTAACCATTCGTCAACTGGAAGAGTGAGTCTGGTTCGGGGTTGTCTAATTAACCCAAGCCATTTGGTATGACTCACTCTGACGGGTTTAATGGCTCCGTTGGCCAATCTAAAGTCCTAAAAGAAACAAATAAATAAATAGAAGAAATGAAATAGCTAACTAATTACTAAACACTAATATATATATGTACATATATATATACAACTTATTTTAAATAATATTTACACAACAGATCTGTTTCTCTAATTTATGTGCATGTTATACAATTTGTGAGTTTTAATCTAAACTCACAAAATCTATGAAAAGGTGGCTCTTTCGATGAAAATAGATAAAGAAAACAAAATAAACTATTTCTTTTGGTTTTTTTTTTTTATCTCTATGTATCTGTAAGATTAAATATCAAAAATACTATAGAAGAAGAATATGTAGATGGTGAAAACCATACCACATATAAGAGTTTTGAAAATAAACAAACAAATAAAGGAAACAAACTAACCTATTAATGAGTTGATCAGCATGCATCCGACGTCTGTATGATCATGAATCTTCCATTAAGTCTGTCCACGAGATAAATCTGCAGTGAACCTTTATGTTGTTCAGAATAAATGCCTAACAGTATATCGACTGCTGGATTTAAATGATAGAACGACAAGATGAAAATAATAACTGTGATATTTATGACTGCAGGCAATTATACATAAGATAAATCTAACGGTAACACGTGCTTCTAATCATTCAACAAAATTAAAGAAGAATCTTATCATTTGAATTGAACGAGGGATCACTATTTTTTAATAACCGAAGCATCAAAATGTGGACTATATTAAAAGAAATTATCTTGACGACATAATAATTTGTGAAGACAAAAGCTATCAACAATTATCAATTTATCAAGATAAACAAACCATAGACGAAAATAACATTTACAGATAGCTAAAGCAGAAATGTAAACATATGTTCTGTCCAAATTCGTGTATAAGTTGTCCACCTTCAGCCCCAAGCCATGATGCCTTGATTACAAAAAATAATGAGTTTTTAAAGCCTTCAGAAAGGTAACTGTCTTATCTTCTGAGATCAGATATTGATTACAAAAATAGAAGGGGGATATAACCACCCAGATCATACTAAATCTTCTAAAGCAAAAAAGAGTTTAATCTTGTTTATACAAAAATGTATCATAGATATGGCTAACAAGCCCCAAAAATGCTTCAGATCACTTGGTCACCACAAACTCCTAGATACCCTGAAATGAAAAGAAAAAATAGAGAAACTTAGATATATATTTAACCATTATTTTGCAAATTTTGAATTAGAATAGACTGGCTACAGAATCTGTTGATTCTGTAGCTAGTCTATTTTAGTAATGAATTCCAATTTATTCAATGAACAAAAAATCTAATTTATTTAATGAATAACCCTATTTTAAGATAAAATAAATCTTACATCTAACTGTAAAATCAAATCATATTAGATGATCTCAGAATTTGTTATTGTTGTTGCATTCTCAACATTTTTTAATATCACATTCTCTGTAGTTTTCATATGTTTCCCTTTTCTTTGAATGACAGACTCGAGCCTACGATTTTCATTTGTTAAGGCACTGACCTGATCAGTAAGAGCTTTAATCTGTGACTGTAAAAAAAGTATATCGGTGTAGTACTTGTCAATCCAGAATTGGAAAACTTCACATTGCGACTGTGCGACAGTCCCTTGCGAATAACCACGGTTGCAAATCAGAACATCCCCAACATGGAATGTAGATTTGTTACCCAACCTGATACTAGGAAACCCTTCACCATGTTTCAGACAAGGTAGTAGATTATCTACGAAGTTGTAATACTGATCGAATTCTGGTTGGAAAGAAACAGGGTCTTCTTCAGCAAGAAATCTATCAATTTCAGAATCTGAACTCTCATGGATCTTGATCATCTTGATCAAGCTCACACGAGGGTTTGACTTGTTTCGAAGCTTCCTTGAAATCAACCTTCCATCTCTCTTATTTTTAAAACGTAAATCAACATCACCTTTAGACGCCTGACCTGTAGGTCTATTTGAATTTTTGACAGAGTCATTAGGCTATGAAACTTGCTCATGGGCCTGCTCGACAACTTTTGGGTCAGGTAAAGGCTTACTGTGGGTGGACATAACATAAGCCTGGGTAGATTAGGGGAGTGTTGTAGGATATACTATGGTTTCCTCAATTACAGGTCTGTCAACCTCTTTAGCGTTGGGGTTAGTGAAACCATTTCTGGTTAAAAATGAATCTCAATCATCGTTTTGCAACTTCAATTGATGTGCAGACATAATTTTTATTAAATCGTGGTGGAAAAGGCTCAAATCCAAACGTTTCTTTTTATACCTCTTAGCCATCTTGTAAAGGATTCTCCACAGATAATAAGGCATGCTTAAAGGAAACCCTATGAACTTCATGAGCAGATGCAGATGATAAAGAAACACAAAACCAAAATGGCCTTCACAAGTGACAAATTGTTTCAACACTGCAAGCAGACCATGCCATCGGGCTTTCAGTAAGGAGACTGGCATACCTTTGTCACAACCATTGATCTTCCAAGATGTAAAGAAAAGACTCCATGGAACCTCTTCTACCATAGCATTCTTGAACCACTTTTTCCTGCTCGCAGGGAGTCTTGTTGCTTGGCATAAAAAGTCCTCTGTGAATTTGAGTTGAATGTCCCCCACCTTAGCTCTACATCCATCAAATGAGAGGGTGAATTCCTGAGCAGTATGTATATTGAAACCTTGGAATTTATCAAGGAAAACGAGCCAACCGTGACCCTCGAGATCCTCCCTGACGTCATCGCATAGGAAAAAGTTCTGAGTGCCATTAGATTCGACTCTAACAACCGGGGCCATGGGAAATCGACAAGAAATCACCCAAACATAGTGTGTATGGAGGGTTTGTAAGAGAAGACCAGAGCTATTCTCCAAGCCCGAAAATCATCAACAGTCTATGGCATATGAGCAGAAAATTCATAACGAAAATATAGGCATTGTTTGAAAGGAATGCGAGGGATGTCGCAAAGCCCAAGACCAATATTTGAAATGATGGGCTGACTATAATCGTATTTCCACCTCTCATACAGTACAGGCCACGACTAGAGCATTAAAATAAAAATGAGTGTGCAACAAAGTGGGTTCGGTCGTAAATTTTGGGAGAGGAAAACTTGTAAACCAAAACCTAGTGATAAGGGAACATATGACCAAGAACCACACAAAAAACATATCAATGTTCAAATTAAAAGGTCCCTTATTGATACAAACAACAATTCATAAGCATGCTTGAAATTCGAGGAATCAAAACAAAGAGAATAATCTTGATAGCAAAGAACAAGGCTTCATTAATAAAAACTGTAGAGACATTTTGCCTTTCATAAAATTCTCAAATAGAGTGGTAATACAGCCATAATTTTTAATGCTTCGTTTTCATGCTTTCATTCATAAATGAAGCATGAAAACAAAGACAATAGGAAAAACCGAAAACTTACAATTGTTGTTTCGAAAATTGCTTGTGAAGAATAGAAAAATGTAGGACCCCAATTAGGCAGCTACATAGACTATTATTTGATATAGAAAGTTAAGAACATGTTGGGCTGCCAACAAGTTCTTCGAAAATCCCCGAAGGTTGAATTAGAGGAGGATATCTCAGTCGTCCATGAGTCGAAGAGACGTGGCGGGAGATATGACATCCCAAATGAGCGAGTGCAGAAGGGTAGGAGACTCCAGAAGAGCCGAGAGTCAGAGAGGATCTGAGTCATATGTTGGTGAGGACAGGTGTTTCCAGATCATGCATATCTAGAGTAGAATCCCTCCATATGAATTGGAGCATTAATATGCAATGACTTCCGAAGGCCGGAGTCATGAAGTTATCCTAGTAATCCGTGAAGGAGGATGTGTGGCAGAAGATCTGTCAGTCCAGAGTAAAGTCACTTTGGGAGAAAGTGAAGTTGTTGGATTAAGAAGTCCTAAATGTTGGAGCGTCAAGGTCCATCCAAGTCATCCATCGAAATTGGATAGGTGCCTGCAGATCACATACTTCAGAGTTTTTTCACTCTAGAGGATTCGCATGGTGGTTGTTCAAAATTCACCGAAGCACTAGAACCTGAAGTTATTGTGGGTCGTTAATCTTAAAGGAGAGCATGGATCATTTATTTGTAAGGAGACATGTGGAGGGAGGAGTTTCACTCCATTAGAAATCCACTCCAAAGGTTTTGTAAATAAGTGTTTCATAATTTTTGAAGGGCGGGAGCCTGAAATCGTTCTGGATCGTTGATCTGTGCAAGGAGAAGGGACCATTGACCCCTCTCATGACAATTGGACTTCATTAATTCAGAGTCCAGAAGAGTTGGTGAGTTGTGAAGTGAAAACACCCAGAGCCTGGAGCTCTGAAGCGCCTTTTGAGGTTAGCCCCAGGTCATAGCCCGAGGTCATATGAAGCAAGGTGCCTAGCATAGGGAGCTAGCACCTATTATTCAATTTTCAAAGAGAATAGGGGCTTAGCAGGAACCCACGGGTTTCATAGGACATGTGCCTTAGCAATAAAAGGGGCCTGTGTAAATTATTTTTGGGTTCCAACAGGGGCCCGAAGAGATAATTCATCTCAGTCATTGAAGATCCTTGACTGGGAGGTCGCAAAACCTCGAGGAGAGAGGGTGGGCTGTATCATTTTTCAAATTCACCTTTTAGAAACTCAATCTCAGCCTCTAGCTTCTTACATATTTTTTCTCTATCATTAAGTTGTTTTAAAATGACTTCTTCAATTCTTTTAGCTTCTAGGAAGTGGGACCTCAAATCACTGATGATCTTCTCTGACTCTTTGATGGTTCTTGATGCATCTATTTCTCTTGATTGATGTGATTCTTCAAATTATTGAAGTTGTTCCCTAAGTAGTTTGTACTTCTCTTTATACTTTCTTAGTTCCTCCAGAGCACTAATAATTTTTTCTTCTAGGTTTAATTCTCCTTCAAATTCAAATTTTTCTTCATCATCTACATCATTATTTTCAGTGTTCATTCCCATAAATAGAAGCTTTGAATCTTCATCTTCACTCATGTCTGAAGAGCTGATGTCTTCTTTGGAGTAGATTTTTTTTTTCTTATAAATTTTTTCTTATATTTCTTTTTCCGGTTGTGGGTTTCTTAATCATTCTCCTCCTGCTTGGGATAGGGACATTTATTAGCAAAGTGTCCAATTCTGCCCCAGTTGAAACATTTGAATGGTAAATTTCCTTTATATTTTCCAAATCCTTTTTGGAGTTTCTTTATAAAGTTGGCCTCTTCTACATATGATATGTTTGAATGATCTTCATGAGACATGTGTTCCTTTTTTTTATTTTCTTTAGATACCTTAAAGGTTTTTTCTTCTTTTGATGGTTTATCGGTCCCTAATCTCATCTTATATGTTGTAAAAAATCCATGAAGTTGATCTACTGTGAGTTTGTCAAGTTCTGGCCTATCTTCAATTATATAAATCTTTGCATCATATATCATAGGTAATGACCTTAATTTTTTTTTTAAAATAGTCTTATCAGCAAGTTCTTCTCCTCCTTCTCTTATTGAATTAACTACCTCATCTACCCTATGAAATTATTCAACAATGTTCTCTTCTTCTTTCATTTTCTAATTTTTAAACTGAGTTCTGTAGGTTTGTAGTTTTGCTTCTTTGACTTTGCTATCTCCTTCATATACAACTTCCAATTTGTCCCATATTTCCTTAGTTGACTTACAATGCATAACCTTCACACATATAGAATTTGTCAATCCTTCTAGAATGGCATTAACTTCTCTCGAGTTTTGATTGCATATTTTGTTTCCTACAACATCTGTGGGTTGAGTAGTTGGTGTAGTGTAACCATGTACAACAGATTGTCAAACATCAAAACCAAGATCCAATGGGTAGATTTTCATTATTATCTTCCAGAGAGCATAACTACCTCCATTAAACAATGGTTCTTTGTTGGAAGACATTCCCTCTTGTTGATCCATTTATTTTAGGATCTACCTTCCAGTTATTAGACTGTGTTGAAGGTACTCGCTCTAATACTAATTGTTGGAAATACTGAGAGGGGGGGTAAATCAATATTACCCTTTTTTCAACAATTAGTAATTACTTTGATATTTTATTAATTATCATAATAGATCAACAATGGACTTGTATTTAAAATGAATTATATATATATATATATAACAAGAATTACAAAGTTTTATAAAGAAGAGTCAAGGACATCAATAATTTTTAGAGTACCAACTCTAGGAGACACAAATCCCCTTCTTCAAGGCACCAACCCTAGGAAGCACCAACTCCCTTGTTTTTAAGGCATCACCCCTAGGAAGCACCAACTCCCTTAACTTACACTTTACTTAGTAAAGGATATGAATCCTTCCTTGCTCCTCCCTTCCACCCTCATTGCATCAGTATCATATGTTCCTCTTTGGACTCTGCTTATGTTTTGATATTATGATATGGACTACAAAGACACTTCTTATTCATAGCTCTTCCTTGCTTATATAGTCTCCCAATTGGTGTGAGATATGAAGCATTGTTTCCCTTTGTTCGTATCATTGCACCTCTTCATTTAGATTAACAATAATAATGTTTGTTTTTCTTCATTATTATTCAAACATTATCATGAAGGATTTTCAAATCAGTGAGATTGTTTTTCATAAATCGATCACTGATATGGATTGATTTTGTTTTTTATTCAATCTCATGCCTCTTTATTTCATTCTTAATTTTCATTGATCAGATCTAATATTTTTTATTATCTCTCTAATGCATAGCATGTATTGAGTTACTTAAGATAAATCATGACAAAGTCCAGATCCTATCTGGTTTAACGTTCTTTCTTGACCGAGATAGATTTCTCATTCTGTGTGTTAAATTTTGCACAAAAAATATTCAGGACCTTTTGTTATCGGACTAATCGATAGGTGCGGACACTAACTAATCTCCCTAGATCCACATAGATCTAGAACAAAACACACCAGAACATGACGCTTTCCTTAAGTTTTAGATATTGAATTTACTAACTAAAGAAGGATGGGTGACATACCATTTAAATGTCGCTTCCTCTTGCCGTCGCCATCCTAGCTCCGTTCCAACGCTCATACAATGATGGACTTGCAATAGAACACAACCATCCAAAGTGATAGCAATAGCATAAACTCAATATAAACCTATGTATGTGATCAAGGAATCATACAATAAAACACAACAAGCTTTATAGGAAAGAATCATATTACTGTATCATATTAAATGTGAAAGAGAGGTTACAACCATGGCCTTGATGTCGTAAGGTCCCTTCCAATTGTCTTTCGTTCCCCACACACTTTCACTCCAAGAATTCTAAGAGCATAGATCTGATACTATTCACAATCTATCTTGACAAAGCAAATCTCAAAGCCACTCTAACCAAGCTAATAATTCGAAGCCAAATCCAAAAGCTCATCCCAAAAGCTCCAAGCTAACCAAAGCTAACCAAAGCTAACTTTATCCATGAGAGCTCCTCTCCTTTTATAAGTTGAAGAGGATAAGGTGAGGAGGTTAGGATGATCCCACTAAATAATGAAAGCGAGTAATATCCAAACCATTCAGATGCCACCTCACCATGGAACTTTCTCCTTCTAGAAGATTTGAGAAAACGCTCATTTTTCCCACGTGTAAGAATTCTCGCACCCTGCCTATAGAGAAACCTGCAAACCTCTCGCAACCCATCTATGGTGCAGCCTATGAGAATCAGGCATTCTCGCACCCTGCCTATATAGAAACCTGCGAACTTCCATTTTTATAGGGTTTTTACAAAGGAGAATGCAACCTCTTTTCTCAGGAAAAGTTCTTCTGCCTTCCTTCTTCAGGAACTCAGGCCACTGACCCCTCTGAAGGAAACAGATAGATTTACATCATTAACAGTCATAGGGATGATGAAAATAATGTGTAACACCTTTATTCCATACGACCACAGGTGGTGACCAAGAGTTAAGCCAAACAAGTGCTTAATCACTTATCAAGATCAATGGTCATGTATTAATTGCACGTTGAGATGGACGACTGTCATTTCTTTGTAACTTCATCCTTCGGGACTTCTAGCCTTTACAGTCATTCAACATTCCAAAGTTCATTTCATCGAAGTGTGTGTATTATATCAGACAATCATGTTTTATTTGCACGATGAATGGTTCTCGTTCAGTTCAGAACTTTGGCATTTTTGGGACTTCGGTCTTTGCATTCTTCCAACTCTTCTAGAGAAAATTATGTCAAAATTTGTATCATCACTTCCCTTATTAATAACCTTCACATGTCTTGGAGCTAGGACCATGGGCTTAGGAACAAAGGAACTCCCTCTCTTTAGGTATTCGACTATTTCTAACTCTAGGACTTCAGGATACTCGAACTCTGAAGTAGTTCAATCCCTCTGTATTTTTACCTATTGAATAAGTCATAGAATGGTGGTGACTTCTTGTTGTTCATTAACACCTTTGTTTACGCTATCCTTCCACTATGCTTGATCACCAGTTAAGAATACTCTCGAAGTAAATCAATGGTTAGTGTTACTTCATGATTCACGCTTGATCTATCCTTCCATTGCACTTGATCAGTTGGTCAAGAAATATTCTGTAGGATCTTAGGCCAAACATTAATTCATGACTTCGGCCTTTGGCACTTTGGGTGGTTTCTAGTAGGAGAAACTGGATATCCCCGAAGGACATACCCTTAGAGTGATGTAAGTTTTTGACATCAATGTTGATGTGGCACTTTCTGAGTGGCTTCCATGTGTCACCCATATTTTTTACTTACGTATACGTAAAGTGCCAACTGGACCTTGACACTTGTCACCATATAATTGTGCCACATGTCCTTGCCGACATGATCTCTCAATGTGTGTTCCATGTGTCTTACTTTCTGACTTCAGAGATTCGGCCTTCGGGTGAACTTACATGTTCTAAACCCTTTTTCTCCAAATTGTTCAGCGTCGAAGTTGATCACAATTGGAATCACTTATCCTTATCCAACGGTCATAATGCATTGTCCAGATATGATGGTGCTTATTCACTTCAAAAATTTGGGGCTTCGGCCTTCAAGTAATATTCCCTGTTCTTGGCTTCTTTTCACCGAAGTGGTCATCGTCGAAGTTGAATGCTGCTACGCAACCCTGATTGGATGGATATCATTGATCTTGAAGTGCTCCTTAGATCTGATGGTCGACGAAAGTTCATGACTTCGAGACTTTGGGGCTTCGAAGGTCCGGGTAATTGTTGCTCCAATTTTCACCGGAGTTAGTCAGCACTGAAGTGGTCAACATGAAAGTGCTTACATTATCCTTCCACTTGTGTTCATCCAACGACTGTGATTAGTTATAGAACAATAGTCCAAATTCATTTCAGCCTTCAGGAATTCGGGCTAATCTCTTTTTCCCGCTTCCCAATTATCCCGGAGTGAGATTCCCCGAAGAATAAACCTAGAGTAATTTGAATTCATCTAATGGTCCTTATTTAACCCAAAAATATTAAAATGATCCAACAATTTTCGGGAATTTGTCTATTAAGGATCTTGGGCCTTTGGCCTTTCTTATCCTATCCTTCCACTTTACTTGATCCAATGGTCGAAATATTTCAAGAAGTGTTCCTTAGATCATACAATTGGTGTTTCTTCATGAATTTGGGCTTCGAGAATTCTGGTTCAATTCAAACTCATTTTCACCAAAGTGGTCAACACTGAGGTTGACGATTTTTACGTAGCTTTAATCCAATGGTTGAGAACTTTCTCAATGATATCTGACAATTGTCCTTTAATCAGAGAATTCATGCCTTGTCTCCAATGTCCCGAAACTTACGCTATACTTTGTCTTGGATTTGATCAGTGGCTCTAATTGATCTCATGGTTGCGATTACTCTTGAAAATTTTCTCAACGAACAATATTCATCCTTGAATCTTTTAGAGTTTTCTTGTGGGGATTTCGATCCCGGTAGCATTTCTACAATGCACTCTCCCTTCTGAGCTTCGATTAATGTCATTTCTTCTTACCTTGAATCTTTGCATACTATTTGATATTTTCATTCTCTACTAATTGTTTGACATAATTTCTGCAGATACTAATTGACATAAACTCTGCATATTGTCATACTTTTTACATCAATGACAATAGAAATCTATTGATTCCAACAATATGTTGTTATGATGGGACTTAATTTCCCATGCTATAAATTATTTTTAAATTATTAATTTTTTATGTAAATGATCTTTTAAATGTTTGTCCAAGATGAAAAAAATATGTTATGATGGGACTTAATTTTCTATGATGTAAATGATTTCTTTTAATGTTTTTCAAAGATGAAAAATAATTTTTAAATAAAAAATTCAAAACACTCTTAAAACATCCATGTACACCTGCATTCTTAACTCATATTCCATTCTCTAACAATCTTTGTTAATTCATATTCATTACTCTGACACTCTTACATTAATCCTCCCATTTCTTCCATGAATTGATAGGAGAATTTACTCTCATATTCCATGCTCTAACAATCTAGTTAGATCATATTCATTACTTTGATACTATTACATTAATCCTCCCATTTCCTCCATGAATTGAAATCCCTACATGATCCAACTGCAACTTCTACCTAGAATTTCCACTTGCAATCTTCCAATGATGGAGATCTTCTCAGTGGAAAAGCTTCCAACCATGCAAGAATTTATCGTTGTCAAACGTAAGGTCAATGTTACCCCTACAAATGTAGTGGTTGAGCATAGATTGGGCTCTCCATCACAAGGAGTTGGGGGCTGGATCATAGATTTTTCTTGCAACAAGCATAGAATGTGCTTTCCATCACAAAGAGTTGGGATTTAGAGCATAGACTATGTCTTCAATGAGTGAGTAGATTAGGACTTAAATAAAGAACCAAACATTAGCCTTAATTGAATTTTGATCTAGAATCTTCAAAGTTAAAGGTATAAATTCTTTCCATTATTGAAGAAACTTTTTTTACTTTGCTTCTACAAATAGGGTAAATAATCATTTCTACTTGCCAAAACCAAATTTTCCAAAATCATATTATTGAAGCAACTTTTCCACTATCCTTTTGCAAATAGGAATAAAATCAAATCATATTTTAAAGAGACATGGGATTTTCACTTTTCAGAAAATTGTAACTAAGTTCTACCTTGTAACATTAAAAGGATTGCAAGCATGTTTGTATGCATACAAAGATGATACATAGCCTTAGTGTCAATTGTTTTGTTTGATTGGTTGGTCTTTATAGTGAGTCCCATGTCAAGAGACTAACTTCATTCGTTTAAAGTGAGGGGAATTGAATTTGTATGACCTGTTCTATTTTCATAATAATTCTAGACTAACATGAATCTATGCATCAATTGTATTAAATTTACAACATTGTTCTTTTATCATTTATCTTTGAACTACTTGTTGTATTGCCTAACTTTAAATCTTTTAATTAATTGCATCTTATGATACTAAGAAATTTTAATACAGTAGAACCGTCGAGTTGATCTCCTAAAACAATTTAGCATCTTCATTGTAAGAATGTAGAACCATAGAGTTTATTACCTAAAATAATCTAGCATCTTATGTAGTATTCTAGATACAAAAAATATGCAGAACAAAAATATTTTAGCTACAATTGGCAGAACAACAATGATATAACCATAACAATACCAGAATAATACTAGAAAGACCACCTTGATTAATGATAGCAATGTTCACGTGTCTCTTCGAGAGGGAAACCTCCAACAGAGCAGAGCTCTATTACAATAATATCCAAGACAAACTTTCCAAACCCTCTACTCTTATTTATACTAAATCTATCTATCCAAAAGAACAATCTAGAGGAAAATCCTTCTAGAAGTGGAAGCTTCTATTAAGTCTTGTTACAATTGACTTATTCCTCCTTATTGCTAGGACTTATTAATATTGGCCTTTATTACATGGAAATATATTATTCTACCCACTTGAGGGGTTAGGTAGGTTAGGTCCCTAACATTCCCTCCCCCTTAAAATCAACATTTTCCTCAAGGCTTAAGATGAGGAAATTGTTGCATAATGTTAGCTCGCTCTCAGATGGTATCTATGGGAGTTCTATCTTTCCACTGGAATAAAACTTCCATGATGGTGCGCTGATGAATACGACGATCATGCTAGTCCAAAACAACTTGTGGCTGCAACCATATGGATCCTTATTCATCCAACTCAGGAAGGATGGTTTGATTTTGGCACTTAGTTTCAATCACCTTATTTAAGCAAGAGACATGAAAAATAGGATGGAGATTAGAAGAACTAGGAAAATCTAATTGATAGGCCACCTATCCCATGCACTTGAGAAATGTATAAGGACCATAAATTTGGGCACCAGTTTCTAACAATGTTCGACCTTAAGTGAAGTTTGTTTATAAGGTTGTAGTCGAAGAAATACCTGGTCTCCTTCAACAAATTGATGTTCTGAGCAACCTTGATCTTCTTGTTGCTTCATGTGATTCTGAGTCATGACCAAATTCTCTTTGAGGATAAGGATAAAATCTTATTGAACTATAAGTGTATGGTCAACCGCCTGAACCTTCGAGACACCTGGCATGTAGGAGAGAATGAAAGTTGGTTTTTGTCCATATATTTCTTCAAAAGGAGTCATGTGAGTAGTTGTATGGTAAGAAGTGTTGTGTAAATGTGTTGAACCTGTAGTGAATAGATCTAGTTGGGAATTGACATACACCATTGCAAAGAAAATATGAGAAAAGAGAAGCAGGATAGAAAGAATAGAAGAATTCTCATTAACCATATTCCACACTCAAAGAGTGAATAATTTACAATAGATATAGACTACATGAGTAACTAATGTGCCATAGTAGTGATCTAGAGATATATAGACACTCATTGACACACATTGGAGTGAACTTTCACCTAGTCCTAGTTATTTGATCCATGCAATCATCAGTTAATTGAGACACATGTGTGGAAGTAAGAGAGACACATGCAAATGATGGTGATAAAATCGATGTTGTCATGCATGAATGACTTCCACTAGTATAATTGAGTGTAACTGACTCTACACTAAAGAGGAACATCCTATTTTGTAGGGGAATATTCTCTAGAGAGAATATTGTCATATAAGGAATCGTTCTCAACATTGAACTATCAAACTTAGGAAAATAATTCTAGGTGAGTGTGTAATATCTCCAACACCCCCCTTGAACACTACTAGGGTGTACATGATGAATGGGTCCCGAAAACCAAGGCCATGTTAGGTACCCATTGTACAATGCATATAAAACTGAGACACTGAAAAAATGAGGAAAGAGGGAAAACCTCATGGGAAACCCACCCCCCCCCCNCAACCTTTAAATTACAACGCATAAAAAAAAATGAGAAGGAACAAAAAGAAGTTGCTAAGAAACCATGTCCTTCATTCCAAGAAGACCTCACAACTGTGCAAGTTTGTGCTCGTTCAAGATTTTGTTGAAGATGTAGATATATGCATGGATCTGATGAAGTAAATGCACCATTGAGATGTCCACACATATCCACTTTTTGTTCTTATAATGAAAAATATTTAAATAAAGTTTGGATGAAAATTTGAAAACCTTGCAGCCGGTTCTGAAAAAATGTTGAAATTTTGTTGATTATAAAATGATCATAGCTTCACTTCCCAAACTCTATTCCGAATGATTTCTTTTTTGAAAGTGGATATTCTTCTGAGAGGAATTCAAATATACAATTTGTTTCTAAAAATTCTTCTCATTAAATATCAAAATTGAATCTAATGTGCACATCCCCCTTTTTGTCTCCTAAGATGCATGCATGTTGCTCCTGAGATGAATGCATGGCCCATGAAAAAAAAAATCATGTGAATCTTGAGATGCATGCAATATATATTCCACATGAAATTTAGAAAACAAATATGAAATGGAGTAGACATCATCTACAATTAATGGAATACAAATTTGTGAAGATACTTGTGTAGAAGACTCTTTAGAATAAGAGACTTGATCTTTTGATGGTTTCTCTTCTGGATCTATCTTTCTAATCTCCTGCATGCAATATTCATAGTATTATTTATTCCTGAATAGAACCTCCAATCTAGTCCATAATTCACTTGGAGTTGAGTCTTGTGAGTCGTCATATACTTGGTGGAGAATTTTGGGAGAAATAAACCAGACGATACATCATATGGTCGTATCTTGTCTATTGAAAAAGTCATTTTTCTCATCGGTGGAATCATGCTCTACTTCCATTGCCACAGTTATTTGGTACAAACCTCTGCATCTAAACTGAAGCAGAATTTTTGGCTTCCACTCCAAATAGTTATGAGGCGTGATAAGTATTGTCGATGAATAATCCATCTTTTCCACGTTCTTAAATCTTTAATACCTGCAAAAAGAGTTTGGTGTGTCTTTTTCCTAGCAGTATTTTGGCTCAGATACCATGTAAATGTGTTGAACCTGCACATAATAGATCTAGTTGGGAATTGGCATACACAGTTGCAGAGAAAATATGTGAAAAAAGAAGCAGGAGAGAAAGAATAGAAGAATTCTCATTAACCATATTCCACGCTCAAAGAGTGAATAATTTACAATAGATATAGGCTACATTAGTAACTAATGTGCAATATTAGTGATCTAGAGAGATATAGACACTCACTGACAGACATTGGAGAGAACTGCCACCTTGTCCTAGTTAACTGATCCATGCAATCATCAGTTAACTAATACATATGTGTGGAAGTGAGAGAGACCGATGCAATTGATGGTGATAAAACCGAGGTTTCCATGTGTGAGTGACTTCCACTAGTCTAACTGAGTGCAACTGACTCTGAACTGAAGAGGAACACCCTATTTTGTAGGGGAATATTTGTTAGAGAGAATATTCTCATCTAAGGAATCATTCTCAACATTGGACTATTAAACTTAGGAAAATAATTCTAGGTGAGTGTGCAATATCTCCAACATGTTCTACCACCATTCAACTAATGGTAACCATTGAGCCCATTGATTTTTCCTTTCAGAGGAAAAACACCTCAAATAAGGCTCCAAACATTTGTTGACAACTTTAGTTTGACCATCAGTCTCAGGATGATAAACGGTGCTCAGATGTAATTGGGTGCCTTGTAGCCTGAACATTTCTTGCCAAAAATTTTTGGTGAAAGTGGGGTCTCGATCATAAACAATACAATGAGGCATGCCATGAAGCTTGAAGATATGATCCATGGAAAGTTGAGCCACAGTGGATGTTGTTGAGTCTCCATTTTGACACCTTTATTACCCTATATTATCCTTTATCTGAGTCAATTTTACCTATGCTATGTGTATATAATTGATTGTTTCCTCCACAAATACACTTGGTGACCTTGTCCATATGCATAGAGAGGTAAATTATGACTAAGGCATGATTTGTTTAGTTTTCTTGATTAAATTCAATTAAATGATTGATTATGTATGATCCTAATCACTTTGACTCTTAAGAAGTTTGATCTGGTACCTCACTATTCCGGTAATAAACTATAGCGTGATTCGGTACTACAACTATAGTGTGATCCGATACCCAGTCTATTACGGTACCAATGCTCCACCTAATCCGGTACCAATGTATCACCTATTTTGGTACTCCACATCACATCGAGTACCAACTCACCATTGCATCTGGTACCAAGACACTCAGCATTGGATCCGGTACCAGCACACTCAACATTGGATCCGGTACCAGCACACTCAGCATTGCATCCGATACCAGTCTTTCGTCTGATTCGATACTACCTTTGCGCCTGATCTAGTACTCATGGTCATGACTTTGTTCATCTGGTACTAAAACCATGTCTACAGAATTTCGGTAAAAGCATTCTGGTACTAGATTTGAACCTCAATTTTCGGGCCGATAAAGATGAATCTAAAAATCTGGGGACATGAGTTTTTTCCAGAGTGGAATTTTCATTCAGAATAATGAGTCATAATTCCCATATCTCACACGTCTGTACCTCCATGTTAGGGGGATTCATCATAAATCTTTGCCAATTTTCTCAAAATTCTAGGATCATGCCCAGAGTCGTGGGAAATGCATTTCCTTGACTAGATAATGGTTGTAATCGACCTCCATTGATGGAAAATGGTTTTGATTTTGATTGGATTGTCTAGAACCAAATTTTTAATGTAAAAACATATAAATTGAGTGATGGCTCTAAGCCAAAGGGGGGGAGGAATTGTTATGCTGCAGATTTGATTTCTGGGCAGACTCTTTTTGTAAATTTACTTGTTGAAGATTAATGGAAGTTTGAATTCATTGATCCTGTGTGTTTTAGCATTTAGCATATGCTGATCTAAAATATTCCATGTTGGCATCGGCAAGGGCCCATCGATCCATCTTGGTAAGCTCATTGTAAATTTTTAGTATATATTTTTATTTCATGTACTTGTTGTTTTGATTTCATTTTTTATTTCACTATTAGAATTGATTACAAAGTGTGGTTTTACATGAATAGTTGAGAGTCCATCATTCGCATTACATAAGCCAGCAAATGGAACATCTCATTAAAACTTATGTTTCCTGTGTAGAAACAAAGTAATTTTCCAGAATTTCAAGATTGTAAGATTGTATTAAATTTCCATTTGTGATGCATCAATTGATTTTGAAGAGTGTACAAAATTAGATAGGGATTTCTTTCAAGTTATTATTGAATTCAGTTTTTACAGGAAATGAGATCAAACCTCCATATCTCACATACATGCGCTTATAATGGAGTGTTTATACTCTGTTTGATAGTTCTTTTAGCTAAGTTAAGTTTCCATAATGTTAATGAGTGATTGTGTGTTTGTTACAGGAGATAGAATCATAGCCCATCTCTATCTTTCATGATCCTATAATGAGAAGATCTATTCCCTTAACAAGAATTCTGAGTTATACAATTGTTCATCAATTTTGCTTTCTGGATTTTGAAATGAGTGGATAATGTTATTTGAAAAAGTGTGAAAACAGAGCATGTTGTTATTGATTGTTTCTTGATTGAGCTATACTCATCAGACATAGATAGAAAACCTGTTGTCGGAAAATATAGTGCATCAACTCTACTGATTACGAATCTCGGTCGATAATTTATGTTTGGTAACATATTATGCATATAATTGCACCAACATTTTGGCGTCGTTGTCGGGGAGTTGTAAACGGTAATAGGTAGTATTTGAATAAGATTTCTTTAATATTTTTGGATTGGTTTTATGGATGACCTAAGGGTGGAGATAAAATGATAAGACGTGAGGGAAGAGCCCACGCTCCACTTTGGTGGGGTTTCTCCAAAGTTAGGTTGTCCTCTTTTTTTTAATGCAAGTGTGTTTTTCCTTCTTTTATGAAAATTTAGTTTTATTTATGATGAGATAAATTTTGATAATCGAAAACCTAGTGACAACAGGGTCCCAGTAATGCAAGTTCAAGTTTGGTGTTTTTTATTTTTGCAAATAATTTTAAAATTCAAATCTTTGATGATAAATCATTTTTGGGGTGTTGTAAGAACCCTCGAGTACTAATTTGTGTTGCAAGACAGGGATCATCAACCAAATAGAGTAATTCAAGGATGATTAAGATCTTGAAGAATGTTCCTCCAAGAAATTTCTCGCATTCTAGCAACAACTGGGATATCTGCCTCTCAGGAAGAGCATATCTTGACAATAGTCAAGAATTTAGTTGTTTCTCCACATGAATATTTAGAAGTCTCGTCGTATTCCTCTTGTCAATTTGTTGACGAGAATAAAGAATCATGGATAGAATTAAATGGAGAGAAACCATTGGAACCTAATATTGAGGAGTTATCAACATGCCTCTCAGTAGAGCCTGTATGTACTCCAAAGACCAATCATCTTGAAGAGGATAATTTGCATAGCATGGTAGAGGAAGACATTCAATGTGGCCTAAACGAAGAAGACAAATGATAATATCTCGATCCTATTGAAAGATGGCTCCAATTAGTTATTAGGTCACACCACTCTTTTATTTTTCATTATTGCTTGATCTCATCATCAAAGCAGTTGGTCCTCCATACTCTGGTATGCATTAAAATGTATCTTTTAAACCCAAGTATGGATATATTTCTAACCCTATTACGCACATGGATTCACTGGAAGCATTCCTACACTTGAAGGACATTTTCTTTTGTTCAATTAGAGTAGGATAGGTAAATAAAAAAATAAATGTTGCACATAAGTACAATGCAACATATGTTTCATACTTTTCATAAATGGGAATTTCAAAAGATAATAAAGCAATCGGTTTAAGATCTTTTATTCCTATAGTAGATTTCTTTCTAAAAGTTATGATAATTTTGTTTGGAATCTTATGAGAAGGGAATCTCTTCATCCTTCGAATGCACACATAATACTGGAAGGGTTTCAAAAGTGGAGAAGGCATCCTTGTCAATAGAAGATAACACTCAAGGGAGTGCTTCATGACCTATTTCTTCAAATTTATTCTTTTTCCTTAAGTTATTAAAATGATGCATTCATGATTTATCATTACCTATTTATTTTAAGAGCACTATTTCACAAGGATGGTCAATTAAGTGATATTTTTAATAACATTTGAAACTGAATGTTAATTCCAAACTATTTTATTCATAGCTAATAATTCAACTTTTGACATTTTCCCTAAATTTTATGTTTGTAAGCATGAATAAAAATCTAGTTTTAATTAGATCCATTGGTTTGTTTTTAGCAGATGTTCGAAAACTTTTGAGAAACCTTATTTTAGCATCTCACATTGTTTGCATGAGGCCATGCAAAACCTCATGCATGGGGGAGTGGTTGCTGAGACAGTAGTAGTTAGGTTTATTTTCTAATAAAATGGAAGTGGCAACAAAAGCAGTGTTTTTCCGACATGATACTTCAACAAAACAAATTCATATGTTTCTTCCTGGAGCAACAGTAATTGCTAGCATCTTCTACAACTTGATACTTAGAGAATTCTAGCCCAAAGGAGAAGCCTACAAATTCCAGTTTGCAGAATATGCCACCAGGTACCTTATCCAATTCTCATTGAGTACCGGAATGAAATTTTGTGGTGATCCAGTACTGGATAAAATCTCTGTGTTGTTCTGGTACTGCAAATATTCTCTCTGTGTTGTTCTGCTACTGCAAATATTCTCTCTGTGTTGTTCTGGTACTGCAAAAAATTCACCCCTGTGCTCATCCAGTACTGGGCCAAACTTTGTGTTTGTCCGATACTGGGAAAAAATCGGCATTCATCTAGTACTGTGGGCCAAACTTTGTGTCCATCCGGTACTGGACAAGGTCCGTGTTCATCCGGTACTGGGAAAAAAGACCTATGTGTTCATCCGATACTGGGAAAGGTCTGCATTCATCCAGTACTGGGAAAAGAGAAATCTGCGTTCATCTGGTACTAAGGTGATCCGATACTGGTAATGAGGTTTTGGTACTCCTTATCCTATATTTAAAGTTTTTGATGCTCAATTTAAATGCTTCAACTAATAGGACGTATAAACTCAACATTTTTTTGTTTTATTAAGGAATTAGACTAATTATGTATTAAACATGTGGTTACTCTCAATTATTGCATGCTCCCTACCATGAACTTTTGCAAGACCTCGTATACATCTCCTCGTATAGAAATCATTCATCCTATCACTCTGTTTTTGCCCCCTGTTACTTATTTTTGTTTCTCTTTTCTGGTACTGCGATGTTCCGGTACTACATAATTATGTTTCGGTACTGCCCTGTTCTGATACTACAAAATTTTGTTCCAGTACCATTATGTTTCAGTACTGCATAAACCTGCTCCATTACTTATCTGGTTCTAATGCCAAAGTGATATGATCTTTGTCATGTGCTTAAAATTGTTTTCACTTCAGGTAATTGGAGGTATGGGCTAATATTTTCATGTTCTTTCTATCAAGGATCATTTAAGTCTTGTGTTTAATTGTTCTTTACTCTCATTTACATCTTCCTCCTACATTTATACACTCACCCCTAAATGAATCATCATTGATATCATTTAAGAAGATATTTTTACATTTAGCTCTATATGATAATGGGTGCACCTGTCTTATTACCTCATCATTTTGAAAAAGTGATTTCTAATTGAAATATCCATTGAAAAGTGGTGGCACCATTATGTCTAATACTAACCTATTTGATTCAATAGTTATTATTCAAGTTTATCTTTACAAGTTTCTCTTGGGAGGTGTTAATGAAAACCTCATGTGGCAAACCGCCCTTGCAAAACCTCAATGAACTTTCATGAGAACCCTAATAGGATTAACTAGAGGGACCTCTTAGTCATTATCCAAGATGTTCCATTATACATTGAATAGTTGAGATTTAAGTCTAATGTAGATGATGTAACCCTTGGGATAATTGAAAGTAGTTAATTATGTCCCTAATAACTCTAAAACACTCTTGTACCACCTACCTTAGTTATACTCTAAAGTTGTCAATGAACAATATACATCATTCTAAATATTTTGAGTAATATAATAAAAAAGAGGTATCATGAAGTACAAGTAAACTCGTCAAGGTATTGAAGGGGTCTGCTGGGAGCGGGGCCATGCTTGTATGGTACTAACGTAAACCCATCGGGGTACTGAACATGACTGCTGGTAGCGGGGCTATGTCGGGTAAAGGGATTTGAAAAACATAAAGTGGCACACATAAAACTGAACAAAAACCCCTAGGTCTCATTCTGAATCATTATCAGATCAAGGCTAGGAGATGACATTTATATCTCTTGGATGATGTTCTTAAGAACCTTCAAGTATCCACTTTATAGTTCTATCTTTAAAAATAAATAGGTTTTCATGAAAGTGGGACCCTCAGTATATTAAATTCACCTTACCTAAGAAAGAAGAACTTCATCTCTAAAAACTTGGATAAGAAACGAGTTAATCATCTTGGGATGTATTCTTATATGTGTTCCTCTCTTCAAATGAGATCTAAACTATGCTTGTATCACTTTTATTTTAAAGGTAATCTAGCCAGGGGGGGCTATTAGTCAAAGAAATTATGAAAACTCTTGGACACTGTCCTACAATCATATTAGTGTCACACCCATCCCTTTTCTCCTAACTATGATCCATAACTTGGATAAGACTTAACGTCAAATCAGTAACAGATCTAATCTATTACTCATGACTCCACTTTTCTGTCACAACTACTTTTCCATGGGTAAGAAGTGTGAAGCATAGGCCAAGAATTTTATATTATATATCAGGTTACTTAAAAGAGAAATTAAGGAACTGAAGAAATGTGGAACTTCAGGGAATTCTTGATCGAGTGAAGAGTATCATCAATTTTGAAATTGTGAAGATCACTGTTGCATGAGGACATGCAATGAATTAAGCATGGGGGAATGTTGAGTCTCCATTTTGACACCTTTATTACCCTATATTATCCTGTATCTGAGTCAATTTTACCTATGATATGTGTATATAATTGACTGTTTCCTCCACAAATATACTTGATGACCTTGTCCATATGCATAGAGAGGTAACTTATGATTAAGGCATGATTTGCTTAGTTTTCTTGATTAAATTCGATTAAATGATTGATTATGTATGATCCTAATAAATTTGAATCTTAAGAAGCTTGATCCAGTACCTCACTATTCTGGTACTGCAATTATAGCACGATCTGGTACCCAGTCTATTTTGGTACCAATGCTCCACCTATTATGGTACCAATGTTCCACCTATTTCGGTACTCCACATCGCATCTAGTACCAAATAATCATTGCATCTAGTACCGGAACACTCATCACTGCATCTAGTACCAATATTTCACCTGATCTGGTACTGTCTTTGTGCCTGATCTTGTACTCATGGTCTTGACTGTGTTCATCCAGTACTAAAACCTTTTCTACAGAATTATGGTACCTGCATTCTAGTACTATATTTGCACCTAGATTTATGGGCCAATAAAAATGAAAATAAAAATTTTGGGACATGGGTTTTGTCCAGAGCGGCGTTTTCCTATAGAGATGTTGGACATAATTCTCAGATATCACATATGCAGACCTCCATCTCAGGGGGAACGAATCATCCTAAATATTTTCCAATTTTCCAGAAATTCTAGGATCATGCCCAGATTCATGGGAAATGCATTTCCTTGATTATCTAATGGTTGTACTCTACCTCCATTGATGGAAAATGGTTTTTATTTGGATTGGATTGTCTAGAGACAAATTTGTAATGTAAAAAACATATAAATTTAGTGATGGCTCTAAGCCAAAGGGGGGGAGGAATTGTTATGGTGCATATTGGATTTCTAAGCAAATTGTTGAAGATTAATGGAAGTTTGAATTAAATGATCCTGTGTGTGTTTTAGAATTTAGCATCTGCTGATCTAAAAGCTTCCATGTTGGCATTGGCAAGGGCCCACTGATCTAGCTTGGTAAGCTCATTGTAAATTATTAGTATAGGTTTTTATTTCATGTACTTGTTGTTTTGATTTCATTTTTTATTTCACTATTATAATTGATTGCAAAGTGTGGCAGTACAGGAACACTTGAGAGTCCATCATTCTCATTACATAAGCCAGCAAATGGAACATTTCAATAAAACTTATGTTTCATGTGTAGAAACGAAGTAATTTTCCAGAATTGCAAGATTGTAAGATTGTATTAAATTTCCATTTGTGATGCATCAATTGATTTTGAAGAGTGTGCAAAATTAGATAGGGATTGCTTACAAGTTATTATTGAATTGAGTTTTTACAGGAAATGAGATCAGACCTCCATCTCTCACATACATGCACTTATAATGGAGTGTTTATTCTCTGCCTAGTAGTTATTTTAGCTCGGTTAAGTTTCCAGAATATTAATGAGTGATTGTGTTTTTGTTACTGGAGATAGACTCATATCCCATCTCTATATTTCATGAGCGTATAATGAGCAGCTCTATTCCCTGAACAAGAATTCTGAGTTATACATTTGTTGATCAATTTTTCTTTCTGGATTTTGAAATGAGTGGAGAATGTTATTTGAAAAAGTGTGAAAATAGAGCATCTTGTTATTGATTGTTTCTTGATTGAGCTATACTCATTAGACATATATAGACCACTTGTTGTTGGCACATATACTATATCAACTCTACTTTTTATGAATCCCGATCGATAATTTATGTTTGGTAATATATTATGCATATAATTGCACCAACATATGCAGTAAATGGATGTTGAAGAGAACATAAATGAGCATACTTGGAAAGATGATCAACAACCACCCTTATGACTGACTTATTTCTTGATTTAGGTAATCCCACTATGAAATCCATAGAGATATCCCTCCACCTCCAAATAGTGGGTGGAATTGGAAGAGGTTGGAGTGTGTCGGGGGTTTTGATTGTTTCTCCCTTGTTACATTGACAAACATCACATTTTTACACAAAAGTGTGAACATCCTTTTTCATACCATCCCAAAAAATATAACATTTGACCCTATCATAGGTTTTGGTAAACCCTAAGTGCCCAGCTGTGGGAGTAGCATGAAGCTCAGAAATCACCGTGGATTTGATTTGTGATTTTTACTTAAATACAAACAACCTTTCTAGTGAAGCTCGTCATCATGCCAAGAGTACCCTGGGGAAAATGGATAATTGTCTTGCAATTGTTGGATTAGATGTGAAATTTTAGGATCTTGTAGCCATTCCTGGTGAACATCTTGGAGCCAATCTGGTACAATGAAGGATATGGAGAAAAGGGACCCTTTATCTTCATATTTTCGAGAAAGAGAATCAACAACCACATTTTCTTTGTCTTTCTTGTAAATGATCTCATATTCATATCCAAAGAGCTTAGTTACCCATTTGTGTTTCTATGGAGAGAAAGGTCGTTGCTCCAGAAAATACTTGAGGCTTTGATGATCTATCTTAATTTGGAAGCATTTCCACAAGAGTTAAGGGTGCCATAGATCCATTGCATGTAGAATAACCAACATTTTCTTATCATATATTGATTGACCCAAATGGCGTTCTGATAGTTGTTTGTTGGTAAAGGCCTAAGGTCTTCCCTCTTTCATAAGGACTGCTCTAATTCCTCTCCTGGAGGCATCACATTCTAGGACAAAGGTATTTGTGAAATCAGGAAGGTCCAAGACTAGAGTAGTGCACATAACCACATTTAATGCTTGAAAGGCCAGATCAGTTGCGGGATTCCAAGTGAAATAATTATTTTTAAGTATATTAGTGAGAGGTGATACAATATTTCCATAGTTTTGAACAAACTCGCAATAATAGCCTATTAAACCCAGAAAACCACACAAGATTTTGATAGTATTGGGGCAAGGCCAATCCTACATGGATTCAATCTTCTTAGGATCCACCCGGACACCAGTATTACCAACAATATGACCCAAGTACTCGACTTTCGAGGTGCCAAAGGAACATTTAGAGTGTTTGAGGAAAATTTGATGCTGAGAGAGTAGATGAAGAACTTCATCCACATGGGAAAGATAGGATTACCGAGTTTTACTATAGATGAGAATATCATCAAAGAAAATTAAGATAAAATGACATAGAAAAGGATAGAAGACATGATTCATGAGGCTTTGGAAGGTGGAGGGGGAATTACATAGGTCAAAGAGCATGACCAATAACTCACAGTGACCCTCATAAGTTTGAAAGGAAGTATTGGGGATGTCAACATCTTACATACGTATCTGGTGGTAGCCAGAATGCAAATAAAGTTTAGTGCAATACTGAGCACCACTCAACTCATCCAAGAGCTCTTCAATGACAGGAATTTGAAACTTGTCCTTGATGGTGAGTTTATTGAGGGAATGAAAGTCTATAAACATGTGCCAAGTACCTTCTTTCTTAAGTACCATGACCACATGAGAATAATAAGGTATGGTACTAGGGCGGATAACACCCTCTTGTAGCAATTCCTGCACTATTTTCTCAATTTCATTCTTTTGGGAAAAGGGATGATGATAAGGGTGAACATTGGGAGGAAGAATTCCAGGAAAAAGGGGTATGAAATGATCATAAACACCACAAGAAGGTGGAAGTCCCTAAGGAGTGTAAAAAATAGCTTGGGGTTTGGAGAGAATAGCTTGGAGCTCAGGATGCACAGAGGGTGTCTCAACTATGTGAATAGAATGGAGTTAAGCAATAATACTGTAGTGGCCTTTCTTGAGGATATTTTCCATGCGATGGGAACTGATGATCTCAAGAGAACCAAATGTGAGACCTTGGAAGTGATACCTTTGTCTCTCTTGTTGGAATTGCATGGTCAATTCCTTAAAATCCATAAGAATGGGACCCAAAGTGTGTAACCATTCAACACCTAGCACAATGTCACAATCGCCCATTTCAATGGAAAACATATGAGATTTCAGGTGGTAATTTCCAATTTGAAGACACAAATTTTCACAACGCCCACCACATTTCATGGACCCACCATTGGCTATCATTATTTGAAAATTATTGACAACACAAATATAGTAATTGGTTTCCTGGACAATGCGACAATGAATAAAAATGTGGATGCTACCACTATCAACAAGGATGATGACCTTCCTATTCTTAATATAGCCAATGATCTTGAGGGTATGTGGAGCAGAGAAGCTAGTGAGGGCATGCAAGGAGATGAGTGGTTCAACTTCAGGTGATTTAGTGGGATCTTGGGTAGCAACGGGAAGGGAGGGATATTCAACAAGTGGAACCGTCACATATTCTTCGGGAACATCTTCGAAAGTGGACATAAAAATTTTTGTTGCTTACACTTATTCCCCAAAAAATATTTGTCATCACAATTATAGAAAATACCCTTCAATTGACGTTCAACCATTTTAGCCCTAGTTAATTTATGGACCTTGAGGGGAGTGACAGGGGGGTTAGGATTAGTGATAAAGGGTGAGGAACAAAAGAGGGTTTTTTGTTCTGGTAAAAAACAACTTGTTGGACCTCTTTATCATGTTTAGTAGCTCCCAACCAAGTCTGATGGCGAGCCATGAGAACCTGGGATCAGATTTCATCCTTTAGGCCATTGATAAAGCATTCATGGAAGAAAGCATCTAACATACCCTTAGTTCAAAAGGAGAAATGCTCAAAAGTAGCTATAAAGCCTTCCACTGTGCCTGACTGTTTCAACTTGGTCAAATGAACAAGATAGTGGGTATCAATGTCAAAGTGGTCATAGAGCTCTACAACAAACTTGGTCTAGGAAATATACCCCTGATGTGAATTTTTACGCCATTTCCACCATTGCTATCATTCAAGATCTAGATAGAGAATAGCATAGAAAATTTTGGCCAACTCATCAATAATACCATGCAGAGAAAAATAATGCTCCATTTGAGTGACCCAACTCGTAGGATCGGAGCCCTCAAATTTATTGACCTTGACGTGGAGAATATGGAGTTCATGATGAAAGGAGTTGGATTGAAAATGAAGAGAATGAGAGGAATCAACAGCATCGATTTGGTCCAAGGAGGAAGGACCTGAAGGGAATTTCAACAATTGGTTGACAACAAACTAGAGGGTGTTAAATTAGTTCATGAAGTTGGCTTCAATGGTGTCAAATTTGAGCTAGACTTGGGTTTCAAATTATGCAAGGTGGGAATTGGTAAAGCCAATCTCAGGTGTCACTTGATTGATGGAAGCTTGCAAATGGGTGGGTGGGACCACAAAAAAGAAATTATAAGTGATAGGTACCACGACGATCAGGGAAAGAAGGGAAATATAATGGAATAGGTGGAAAAATAGGGAAGATGAGAAGGGTTCAAGTCCACTGAAAAAAAAGGATTAAAAATGAAAGGTATGTCTATGATTGGGGAGAAAATGGGAATCCAATGGGATAGGTCCCAAATAAGTGTGTCGACGGGACCACTATACTCATTTTTTTGTTTTTACTCTTGTGAAGTTATGCTTCAGCTTGAATAATATTGTAGTGACGAAATTCCCAAATGCTTAACATGAAGAAATGTGTAGTAATTTTGTAACCAAAATGCAGAAGGCACGATTGCATAGAAATAGATCTTGTCTATTCTTTTTGTTTTGGTCCCAAGGGTTAGGGTATTCAGGGTTTCTATAGAAAATGGTTTGAGATGTGCACTCTCTGATATACGTGCAGGTCCAGCAGTAGTACTCGGCCCAATATCTCAAGGAACCAACTAAGGAGGCTAGACCATTCCCTTAGCTATACTACCTAACTACCCAAGTACTAGAGAGTATCATCTCAAGTGTTTTTCTCAGTGGAACTATAGAAATCAAGAGGTTGTTCGTTTTATCTACATAGGGATTTAGGAGATCTAGGTCGATCTGTATATAGGTGTTGTCTAATGTGCTACCACTCGAAGGGGTACCGATAGGGGTTATAAGGGTGGCCAACAGATGTGCTCTTTAGTACCTCTTGTATTTCCTACGTGTATTGCTCCCCGACCCCGATTTTATGTGCATAATGACATATCTCTGTAGCTTTAAGATGTCAGAATATGTCTCTACTCTGAAACAAATTAACCCATAATTTTTTGCTGAGGAAAGTGCTCTGATACCACTTGTAGTATTCCAGATACAAAATAGTATGCATAACATAAATATTTTAGCTATAATTGGCAAAGAAGTAATGATATAACCAGAAAAATATCAAAATAATACCAAAAAGAGCACCTTGATTAATGATATCTCAATGTTCACATGCCTCATCGATGGGGCAACCTCTAGCAGAGCAGATCTTTATTACAATAATATCCAAGATAAAACTTCTCATACCATTTACTCTTATTTAAACTAAATTTATCTATCCAAAAGAACAATCTAGAGGAAGATCCATCTACAAGTGGAAGCTTATATTAGGTCTTCTTACAATTGACTCATTCCTCCTTATTGCTATGCCTTATTAATATTGACCTTTATTACATGGAAATATATTATTCTACCCACTTGAGGGGTTAGGTAGGTTAGGTCCCTTACATCTTAAAAACATCAATTACTCCGCCTCAAATAAATTTCAAAAAAAATTGAGAAAGAATACAAATTAAGAAGGTTCTCCACTCTTTGTAACTATTCAATCAAATGAAACATCTAGAAATGTAAGGAAGAGGAAACTAATCATCTAGAATATTTTGGTATCTATTTATATATCTAATAGTTTGCTTCTTGGAAGAAGCATTGTAAAACTATAATGTAGAGCCCAAAATGAAAAAATAATACAAACCAAAAACAAAATGGAAAAATACTAATTCTAACGACAAATCATGGAAGGTGGAGATGGAACCTGAGAGTCGATAGTTCTGAGTAGTGCTAAGTAGAATAGAGTATTGGTTGGGATCTTGTAATAACACCATAAACAAATAATCCAACCATAACCTATTCTAGTTGCAACCATGATGTTCCTTCGTCCCCAACACCCTCTAATCATGCAAAGGGGTAGAACCATATCATCCTAGTGTACTAGAGGTGAATTCAGGCATCCTTCCCATAATAGTTGATGGTACTTGCATTGTATTGAAACTCATGTGATTCATCTCACTTTGATCACTACTTCTATTTCCATCTAGCACGAGGGCCAGTGGTTGTCATCAATCTATTTCCTACTAGTCATAACATAATCCATAATTCAACTGCAAAATTAGTTTACTAGGTCTCAAGTCTCTTCCACCATGTGTCTCTTTATCTGTTAACTATCTATTTTAGTAGACAAACTCCTTCCACCAATTCTATCAAGTATTCAGTCTACCAATAATCAATCTCCTATAGGAGTCAAGAAGACAAATGCAAGCCCAAAGTTGAATCTGAAAAAGGGATTTGTTAGAAGAGGGGCACTGGTCTTTGTAGATGATCTTCACTACAAAGAAAAGAGAGCCTGGCTTTCTTCACCCTTTGGTGCTCGACTAGATTTTCTGCAAAAGTAATGGCCAGTACCTGAGAACCCCTGGTTTTTTGTGTGTAGGTCCTAAGATTAAATTTCCTTAAAATATCTCACCTCCTAACATGAAGAACTCATGCATGCCAATGACACATATTTTGAGCTATGCATACTTGTCCATTGTCATTGTAATGGGGAACCTATAGTAATACAACCTTCCATATGTCACAGTTGAACTTCACATGTAACTATAGTTACATGCCTACTTCCCTCATGATGGCATGTATCATACGCTTTCCTACCAATAATAAACTAACATTGAAAACTGGGATGACCAGGTCAAAAGATTTGATGTGTGGACCTACCAAGAAGCACAATCCCTAGGTTGATTAAATTTACTATGCCCAAAGTCACCAAATGAGAGGAGATCACAACATTCCATTAGTACGAGAGGAGATCACCTCCCTCACATGTCTTCAAATATGTGTAACAAGATTATAAAACTTAGATATGGAGTGATGAACAACACATAAATATGAGAATAGTGCTCTACAACTAAATTTTGAAGTTAGAGCTCAATTTTTAATTTAATTCTTCTGTATTGAAATTATATGTAATTAACAATGAGAATAAATCTATTTTACATGTAAATTGAACTATGAATGTGATAAGGGATGAGTAGACAAATATTTTCTCCGGATTTGTTTTTAAATTAAGAGAAATTTTATTCAAAGTGATAATTGTATATAATTGATTATATATATTCTAAAAATATGAAAGGAATTTCAACTAAAACTCTCCATCACCTAAAACACTAACTTTAACAAAAACAGAGTCATTATAAAAATCCCCATGAAAATCCAATTTTTTTCCAGTTCATAGAGGCTATGCCTTAACTTTAAAACACAATTTCTATATCAATTTGTTGCATTGCATAGTAGGGACTAGTTGTTATGCAACTTTTTCCTGTTAAAAAAACAATAATCTTAGTATAATCATAAATAATTATATGGCATTGGCCAACCACCATATTGAAACAAAATGGAATATGTTTTCACACCACAATGTCTCAAACTCCTTACACTTTAGTTCTTCATAGTCCTATACCCTCGCATAATTTGTAGTTGTGTGTTGCCTTTGATACTCAACATTGATAGCTAAACCAAGCCTCATCAAGTCATGAGGAGAGGAAGACATCACTACCACAATACAGGGTTGTACCATCACTAATTTAAATTGATATGGCCCATTCTTCCATTGTCAAGTTTTTGCGATAGGATTTTGCATCATGTTTGTGTCATTATCATGACACAAAATATTTTAAAAAAAAATTATTTTATCTTTGCATTGTATTTCCATCTCCTTGTATCATACTGACATAATAATTGGGTCTTTAAAATATTTCATGTGAAATGTGTGTCGTAGTTGTGTCATAGTTGTATCAAGGTAACATCTTATTGATAAACACAACATTGAGTTAGAGTCAAGTTAGCATCATAATATTGTATTCTATAAAAACCATGTTCTATGAAAAAAATTTCATATTTGCACACAATCGTTATTTTTTCCAATCATATCACACTCATCATACCAATATATTGCAAGGGATAATAAATGCATTTCTATGAAAATATTATCGTAATCTTAATTTTGCGCATTCTCAAGTCTTGAAAAAATCTAATTTTTTTTATGGAATCTTTTTGAACACTCATTTCTAGGTAATAAACCATTTGAAATCAAAGTAAAAAGTTTTTCATAATGGTGAGAAACAAATCAAATGAATTCAAGTCATGTATTCTTATTATACAGAATAAATCATTTACTTCTCAAGTGTGGATGAAGCATTATCTATTTTACTAATCAATTTCGAAGTGAAGTTTCATGTGTGTCAAGTCATTTATGTGATATTTGAATGTTTTTCATTGGATCCCTGAGAGAAAATCCAAATTTCAAGCCCTATTGTCATATTTGCAGGTAAACATATTCCCTAATTTAGTTGCAAGACTTAGCTTTGGGTGGATGTAAGTTTGATTGTGGACATATAGAGAGATGTTGAAGGATTCTCTACATGAATTGTTTTCTATGACTTCGAATGGATTAGAGTATCACAATAGAATCAACAAACATATGTGTTGTGGCTCACTTCCCACAACTACCCACATTTTAAATTTTATGGGTCTCTTATTTTGGTTTTCCTTTTTGCTCATAATTTATACCCTACAAGGCATACATCTTTGATTCACTAAGGAAATACAAGCTAAACTCATACTTGTTTCAGGATCATGTTCGTTGGAGTTCATTCTGTCACGCGTCAACCTAAACTCTCATCATCGCACTCCAATGACTTTGGAACATACACCATTTTCCCTTCATGATACCCCATGAATTATTACATCAAACCCAACCTACTTCGTCCCTTCGAGTCAATATAACCTATTAAACGACCACCTCCCTAAATGACATCCCAGGATTAGACCCTTGACTTCCGGGTTATCTTTCTCCAATATGTTTCCTTTATTGCTTTCGGGACTTAAAGTCATTTCTAAGGTATCAAAGGAATATTCCCTTCAATACCATTCTCGTCGAAATCCACTTTGTGCCCCATCCTCTTGATCTCCGAAGCTAAAACTCAAAAAACCTCTCAAACCTTCCACGTACGTGGCCCACACATTCTCCCAGGACGAAAGAATATTCTTTGATACCATATCCATCGGAGCTCAAATGTCTCCTCATATTTTACAACTCTGATAGTTGTGTTTCGAAGTCCTATAAATGCATGTTAAACACACCTTTCTAGAAAACTTAATATTATGGCACTACGTTCCCCTCGGGATTTAGTTTCAACCTCACCCTGAATACCTATGACACCAAGACTCTCATAGGTCCCACCTGTTATTGGATAAATCGGTGAATGCGGACATAAACTGATCTTCCTATATCCACCTAGATCTAGAAGAAAATGAGACAGGACATGGCACTTTCCCTAAGTTTAATCATTGAATTTACTATCAAATAATAGATGAGTGGCATACCTTTGAATATCTCTTCCTTATGTATTTCTTGTCCCTACTTTGCTCCGGTGCTCTTGTGTTATTGATCCTACAATGAAACACAAACCAACCAAAGTGAAAGAAACGATAGTATGTTCAATGGAAACCTATACATATGATCAAGGAGTCATGAAATAAAATGAGAATGATTTTATGGGAAATAAGCATGCCATCATATCATATTAAGTAAAAGAGGAAGATACAACCAAACCGCCTTTATGTTGCAAGGTTCCCTTTTAGTGGCCCTTTGCTCCAACACACACACTTGATTCAAACTTGCATGAAGATGACCCACAATAGCTTGATGAAACAATAGAGATCTCAAGAATCGGTTGAAATAGAGTTCCTCACACAATCTTCAACCTATTCCTTCATAAATTCCTTACTTGATCTTGCTTTATTTTTTCTTAACCTTTTCCATGATAAATCCATCAGTATATAGGAGAAAGAGAGATGGTTAAAGAGATTAGGATGATCCCACCAAATCAGAGAAGCCAGTAGGATCCCAACCATATGGATGCCACCTCATATTCTATAATATTCCTTTCTAGAACCTTTATGAACTTCATCCCTTTTCTTAGTCTTAAAACGTCACCACACCCTGTCTATAGAGAAGTCGGTGAAAATTCTGCAAGCTAGGTTAAGGACAACCTGCGAAAATCAGGCATTTTTGCACTGTCTATTACTCTTATTCTGTGATGTCCTTCTAAAAACAAGTTTTGTAGAGGGAGAAACTAATCAATTTTCTCATGCAAAAGATCCTTTTGAGAGCCTGAACACATGCTTGTAGAAACATCACCAGGGTGACCAAAATAATGTGTAACAGAATGCCCCCCAAAGTATGAGGCTGGAACTCGTGACAGCCAAAATACTTTGTAAAATGCGTGTGTGTGTTGGGAACAAGGAGCACACCAATCGGGAACCTACAAATAACCAATCATCTATGCAATATTATAACATTTCTGAGGTAACCATTCCCATGATTGGACAAGTGATTTAAATCATGAATGTTAGTCATGGACACTAATCATACACTATGGATCCATGTCATCAAGATTCTACATAGCCACCAAGAATACACTGTGGATCTATGTTCTAGAAAACTCAAAATTGGGCATAGCCATGAGACATACAAAGTGGATCTATGCATCAATACAAATCATTAATACTTCATCGCAACTTGGACCAAAATGGTGAGATCTAGGGTCTTTAATCCCATCATCCGTAAGTACAAATCTAGCCATGTGATTACAGGTGCTGAAGTCGAACATGGTAGAAACCACTTGATTATCGGTCATTGATGAAAATCATTAACAAGTGTGAGGGAAATCACCATTGATGTCAATGACTCCCAAGGTACTTCAGTACAATCCATCGAATATGAATAAATGAGCCGAAGTCGAACACTTGATGGAATCTCTCGATCAAGGACCAATGAGGTGAATCCACTGTCAAAAGAAAAGAAACCTGCAATTGAGGCATGCAGGCTCTAAGGTACTAAATGATTTCTAAGTCTTGTTCCTGGATGATGATTTGAAGTCGACAAGAAAAGACTCGTCATAGGAGGGCCTTGATGTATCCCCCATCAATGACGTGAAATAAGTAACATATTTAGGGTAGATCAAAGTATGAAAAATGATTTGAAACTGACATAGGGAAGGCCGACATGGTGCGAATTGATAACTGCAGATGGACGAATTGAAAGAGGGCTTGTACAAGGTTTGATTTATCTTGAACATATGAATGACACGATAAGGGTCTTGGCAGCATTGAATCAAAGATGACCCAAGATATGAACTTGCATCAGTTCAAACGATAGACACACAGATTTCAGAACCCGAATTCAATGATGAAGGGGGTGTCATGTTCAAGAGCGACTATTACTGCCACTAACACAAATATAGAGACACATTTCTTTCCCAAATTTCCCCCCACCATTTATGGCGAGTAATAACATATTTGTGGGGGGGAATTTGGGAAAGATAACATATTCTTGTTGATGTAATCTTGAGGAGGATAACATATTCTTGTTGATGTAAGCTCATCATTCGAACGAGTCCCTCAGAGTATGTTTAATGAAACCTAATAAGGAGTGGTTCGGTCCCATATGGTTCTTTCGATGCTTGTTTAACGAGCCCAAAGGGAGAAAGCTCAGAGGTTTTTCATAGAGTCTGAAAAACACTTAAAGAGAACTCTCTCAGTTCCTTTTTCATAAATTAGTTTAATGAGACCGAAAAAGTGATAAACTATCACCCATCAAACGTTTTCCTCAAATACTTTTATGAGCATGAAAAGAACAAGGTCGCTTAGCAATATTTTCGTTTTTATGGAGCGTGAAAAGAGCTTAAAGGATACTCCATGAGTTTCACTTTTCGTGTTACCATGAAGAGTATTAAAAGGAAACAAAAGTATACTCAATTGCGTTCTCATTATTTACGAGCATGAGAACAAACAAAGACTGAGCTCGAGGTTTTTTATGAAAAACCTGAAAAGTATTTGTACATGTGACAAACGTAAAAAAAAAATTAAAAAAAGTATATGTACTTCATCATTCAGGCTCCAAGATCATTCCTCTGCGAAAAAATTACAACACTCACAATACCATAGGAACATTAGGTTTTAGATAAAATGAATAAAATAATATAAAATATCAATGAAAAAGTAAAAAGTAAATAAATATAGGTGAAAACTCTTTTTTACCATTTCATTGTCATTTTATCCAAAACTTGTCCAAAAAAACATGTTTTACCTCAAACTTCCTCGCTCGATTGCGAGAGGCAAGAGAAACCATTCGATGAATGGCTTCAGATAAATATGTAATCTTCTCGTCCTCTTTCTTTTCCATGGATCAATTTTCTTTTTCACTGGCTAAAAAATAGTTTTTGAGTTGGATTTTAGGTCGGTAGGTGCGTAGAGGGGCTACCACAAGTGGCGTATATTGGGCCCTACGGAAACCATAGGTTTCCACAGGTGGCCTTTGGTTCACCTACGGAAGTTCCACACTGTGCATAAAGCTTCACCTGCAACGACCGAAAATCAAAATTTCTTTAGATGCATTTAACCAATAAAAATTTCCAAGGAAGTGAAAAAAGGGTGTTGACTTTTCCCTATGGATCTTATGTAGGTTTTCAAATACCAAAATGTTGGAGTGGAGGGAGAGAGAACACGAGGATGATTATATTTTTTCTAGGAATGACCCAAGCACAGTTAATGCCCTCTGGCAATGTGGGCTCCTGCAATTCTTTAAGATCCAAGCCATGAGAACCCAACTAAGGTTTCTTGAGTACTTGGTCCACGCGAGGGATGTGGATCAGTAGGTGTTCCATATGGGATTCCACACTCTCACCCTAGATATCAAATATATCTATTTTTTTATAGGGTTATCACGTCGTGGATCCCATGTGACTTTGACAGGCGGTAGAGGGGGTAGTTTACCGATGGGTGAGTATGTCTGCCGGTATTGTGATCCCGATGCTCAGAGACATAAGGGCAAGGTTTCCATTAGGAGTGTCTGAGATTTACCCCTACAGACTATCCTATTCATTATTGCACATATGGTGAGGAGTGCATCTCCTCACATGGCCCTCCATAGTTACTTCCAGTATGTAGTGGATTTCATGGAGCCCCAGGTATTCAACTGGTCTGACTGTGTTCTTCACGGTATGAAGAAACAGCTGACAAAGTGCAAGAGAGGTAAACTGAAGAAATTCAAGTATGGATTCATTTTAGTGTCCTTCTTCCTCGAGAGGCTTCCTCATTTTTTCTTACAGGTAGAGTGGGGCTTTCCATCCCCACAGGATCCAAGGATAAAAAGATGGTGTGACCTCATGCCTCAGCATGTGGCGGGCCCCATTGTTAAATATAACGATATGTTCTTTGATTGGATGAGACCTCAACTACTGATGGTAGACTACTATGCCTATGTTGGTTTGGATTTTAGAGGCGACCTATACTTGGTTCTACACAAGGTTTCTCAAGGGAGGAACTTAGGTAAGAAGCACAATTTTTTTTTTTTATAATGTTTTTTATAAATTTTGAAATATGAAATGTTTTTTATGTTTTTAATCTGAGGACTAATAAAAAACTATTTGACAATGTATATGTAGGACTGCACCAGCCTCCATGTACATATCCCATTCAGAGACGAGGGGAAGAAGTCAAGGTAGTAGGATGGGATGCTGGTGACTACGAGGCGATCGAGCAGAACCTAGAGGGGTTGACAGCATATGTCCCAGATATCTCTATCGACGAGATCCCGAGACGATATCAACGCCATACTATAGGCGTATCTGGCTCTATTAGTCGACTTCTCTGTAGGGTAGCATGAGCAGTTGTGTGTTATTGTGAGCAGTATCCTTGATGTTATTTTGTATATCAAGCCATGTGATTCAAATTTTGATATCTTGGTCTTCAGAGAAAAACATTTTTTGTAAAAAAAAAATTAATCATTATATATACATGACACTTCTACCAGCCTAGTTTCTTTATGTACAACATGTGATTGGATTTATAAATGTGTCAAATGTTTGTCTAACACATAATTAGCTAATGCATCTATTAATGTATTTAGACATCTAGGAATGTGTTGATATTCAATATATTCAAAATGACGTTCCAAGAGGCGAATTCATTAATATACCCTCAACAAAGTAGGACTTTGGATAGCATATACATTACTTAACTATAGTACTACTAGCTTCAAATCAAGTCGTACGAAAAGATGACAGATTCCAAATGAAATAGCGTCGGTCAACAATTCGACGACTGCACTAGATTCCGCGATATTGTTAGTTGCACGACCGAGGCAGACAACATGTAGACTAATTAATTCCTTCGTAGGTGCATAGATTTCCCAAGCAGCAGATGTTAAGTTCTGAGTACTACGACTAGCGCCATCAGTGAAGCCAATGTAGGGTAGAGAATACACCAAAATCTAGAAACCAAGAACAATGCAAGGTAAGAAGTTGGGGGTCAAAACCAAATAACGAAAAAGCACACAAGAGTATGATACAGTAAAATACAAGCACTCATGCAAAGATAACCTAAGCATAGTACTTCTTCAAGTAAAGCCCATTTTGGGGTTCACTCAAAGGAATGCCATCATAATCCACTAACTCATAAGCTCCCTTATCCAACACTCATTTGACGATATAAGGGCCTCACCAAATAGACTCAAATTGTCCAGCCCCTAGTAAATCATGATCTTGTTCATAGAGGAGAACTAGATCACCTTCAGAGAAAACACGTGGCTTGACATGTTTGTCATATTCGGCTTTGACAAGCTTTTTCTAAGTTTCAATAACCAGGGTAGCATCACGATGGGTTTCATCTAATTGTATTAGGTACAATAGACGTTCCTCTTCAGCAGAGGTGTTGGGAAGAAGTTCAACAACTAGCTTCAAATATGGTATCTCACATTTAATCGACAAGACAGATTTGATACCATGCACTAATTGGAAAGGTGTAAATCTCGTGGCAGACATCACGGATGTCTGATAGGCCCATAATGATGAAAAAAAAATTGTGTGCCAACTTGTCTTATGAATTCCTATTATCCGTCGAAGAATAGTGATAAGAACTTTTTTTATCTCTTCAACCTGGCCATTGGCCTATGGGTAATAAGGGGTTGAGTTTTCATGCCGAAGACCCAACTTTTCAGTAAGCTCGGACATCATGAAATTTCAAAAATGGCTACTGTGATTAGTGATGATAGCTTGCAGGATTCCAAATCAAGTGATGATATGATTGAATATGAACATGGCTACATTTTTT